>JARHVA010000698.1:1930000-2087500 GCA_037957365.1 Torreya grandis | reverse complement strand
TTGGAAGGCAAAATGGACCTTGTGAAGGGATTTTCATCAGTGTGAGGACTAGTACAAAAGTTTTGAAGGGAACTTTTGGCTAAAAATGCCCTTGCGGAGGGTAGCTGGTTGAAGCAAAGGGGAAAAGACAAGAAGCCTGAAGGGAACTTTCCCTTTGGGAAAAGTGACAAGTGAAAAGAATTCCTTCAGAAAAAATGTCTAAATGAATTCCTGTTGAACATTTTGTCTGAAGGAAAATCTGAAGAAGAAAATCCAAGTTTGAATTCCTTTGGACAAAATGTTTGAAGGAAATCCTTCGAATATTTTGTCCGAAGAAATTTGATGGTTAAAGAAAGTCTGAAGGATAGGTGTCTTTGTAGGGGGCACTTGGTCAAGAAAGATGACTCTGTTTCACTTTTTCAAAGGGTCATTTTCAAGGTTTCTAAAGGGCACCTTCCCTTACGAAGGGTGATTTTTGATGGGAGAAGCCTTTGCAGAGGGCACTTTAAGCAAGAGAGGATGAAGACAAAAGGCTAGAAGGGCAAATGCCCTTCAGGAAAATAAGCAATAAAAGGAAAGAATTCCTTCAGAAAAAATGTTTAAAGGAATTCCTTCAGACATTTTATCTGAAGGAAAGTGCAACACAAAGGCCCACCAAAAAAAATGGAAGAAGACAAGCCCAAAAGAGAATTTCTTTAGACAAAATGTCTAAAGGAATTCCTTTAGACATTTTTTCTAAAGGAATTCACATTACCAAAATTCTGAAGGCCCAAGAAATAACAAGTGCTTGAGAGCTCTAATGGTTAAAGACAAAATGGAAAAGGCAAAGGCTAAGGGAAATAATAAAGTAAAAGAAAACAAGGTGGGTAACCTAGAATGTGGACACACATCACAATAAAGTAAAAGCTCAAAACATTCCAAGTAGTATGACAAGTCAAAGCACTAGACCCAAAGATGAACTAGACCAAGGCAAGTGGCATAGGTGTCGTCAACAAGAAGAGTAAATGCACTCAGGTGAAATAGTCTCTACCAAAAACTAATAAAATGATTGGTTTTCAAACTATAGAGGAGAAAAGCCTATGTTTTCATGCTTCACCATTAATGCACAACCAATTGCACCTAGCATTGAAGAGATCATGGCCCAATCAACATAACTTGGGGATGGCCTTGTTAGTTGCTAGAAGGAGTATCCCATGCTTTTATTGGCCTAGGATAACAAGGGCAGTGACTTGGACATCTACAACATGGCTCTCCCATATGCAATTAGAAGGCTATGATAGCAACATGGGCTTGTGGTCTTTGAAAAAGTGTTTAACTCATCATGGGTTTCCATCTCTTGAATTTTTAACTATCTTTTTCTAAGCTAACTTCTCATTTGAGAAAGGATCTCTCAGCATTGTATGGTGAAGTCCTGAAGAAATTTACCTTGAATCAAAAGAAGCATTTTTACCTCCATTTAAGCTTACACTTTTGCATATGTCTATGGTTTTATCTTATGTTAAGTCATTTCCTTTTCATGATTTCATAAGTTTATGCCAACATATATAGTGTATTGTGAGTTATTATCTTGTAGGTCAACAAGAAATGTCCAGCTCAGAGTATAGGTGCATGTGAACAGGCTATCCATAGTGTGTCTTAAAACACCTCTAGTAGTTATTCCTCCTTGTATCTCCATAGGATCACCTATTGAAACATTGATGTAGGAAAGGTTATCATTTGAATGAAGTTTATGTTTGCTTCTCTTTGGTGTAAAGTGTATGTCAAAGCTAAGTAGACCAACCAGTTTGGTGCATCACCACATTAGTTAGGTTCTAATTTCAATATTTCTCTCTCTTTTCATCCCCCCCATTTTTAGTAGTAGGAAATCCAAGGCCTCAAGGTGCATCAAGGGGAGCTATCCCCTAACATAGAGATTCATCCCTCAAGTTTTCAACCCACAACAAGAGGAATGTCTCCATTGTGCCACGTGGAGGAAGAGAGTTGAACCTCCCTTCAGAGGGTGCAATCCACATTGTCAATAGTTTTTGGCACACCTGATGGGACAAATTTATATGTCTTATAAGTTTTAGGATTGGTGCTGGTCTTGATATTATTAAAAAAATACAAATGGAGCTATATTCAACACCTGACAACTCCATTTAGGAACTCAGTCTCTAGTTAATGATTAGACTGAAATCCCATGCCAAAGGTCACTATAAGATCTTCTTCTAGGGGTGTCCATTTTAAATTTATTGAGTTACCTTTAAACTTAATGAAAAGGCTAAGGTTTAAAAATACCCACCCTTACGTAGCAAGCCACTTTCCTAAACTAGCCATAAAATACACCTACTCAAGGAGACCCCAATTGAATCTTTTCATAGCCATGGCAGCCCTTGAGGCTTTCCCTTTTATGGCCTTCAACGGTCAAAGTCCCTTAAACCTTCAGCAATATGACCCAATTCTAGGGACAACTCTAAAAATTGTTCCTCCCTTTAGTGGAGAGGGCCCATTCACTTCTATCAAGCATATTAGAAACATATCCAACCTCTGCAACATCCATAATATCACTAAATAAAATGTAGCCATTAGATTTCTAGCCTTATCCTTCAAAGGTAAAGTTTTGGACTGGTATGTGACTTTGCTTATGAACTTAGTTGGCTCATGGAATGAGTTAGGGACCCTCTTGACCAATAGGTTTGGGGAAAAAAGTGACCATTTGTCTCTAGCTGAGAAATTAACCACCATGAGGAGAGCCCCACATGAGTTTATGCAAGATTTTAACACTAGGTTCCAAAAGACTTGGGATAGAATCCCAATTCGAGTGAGGCCAACCCTAAGCTATGCTTTCTTTTACTACTTGAAGGCCATGCATAGTGACATTGTTGTCATGATACAGTCCATGGGTGGGAACACTCTGCCTGCTACTTATGAGATAACCATAGCTGCAAAAAATTACCTTGTTCAAGTAGGAAAGATAGCTGCTATACCTCATATGCTACTCTTTCCTGATTTATAGCCCTCAGTCCAACCTGTTGTGCCCACCCTAGATCCTCTTCCTAATCAAAAAAAGCCAGCTGTTATGCCTGTAAATGATCTTCATGAGGTTAAGAGCCTACTACAGAGTGTTACCAATGAGTTAGTTGCCCTCAAGAGACAACAAGCTCAGAGTTATAGGCCAAATCAAGGCTACCAACAGTTTGAGAAAGAAAATAGGCCTCCCTTCTAGAATTATGATCAAGGGCAAGGTTAAATTACACATGTCAAGTCTTATCAAAGATATAATCCAAATGCCCCTTCATCTTCCAAGGCTCTTATCCCCACTCAAAACAATCTGGTGCAGGAGAAACCCAACTATTGACCCTTAAAACATGGCTAAGAATAGATTGCCTATGCTAGTGAGCTACCAAATCAAAGCATGACTACACAAGGTGATCAGGTATCCCAATTCTCAAATTTTGAGATGTCAACACAACTTGGGATGGAAAATAGGCATGCTTAATCTGATTGTACTCTTATGAATCACTTAGAAGGAGAGTTCTATGCAGTCAACTATGTGGGGAGCATAAGTAATCAGAATGTTGGTGTTGCATCCAACACCAGGTCTAAAAGGAGAGCCATTGATGAAGCTCAAGTATCTACTCAAGCAACCACTCAAGAATGTACAGTGTTTCCTTCACCATAAGCAAATAATTTTTTTGCCAATTACAGGCCACTAATTGGAGCTTTAACCCCTCAAGTTGCACCACAGGTTATGAATGTTCCTAGGGAGAAATTTAAAGGGGGAAATACTTCAATAAATGTAGTGGACCAAATGCATAAGTTACACATGAACATCTCATTGTGGGATTCTTTAGCACTACTAGGACAAAAGGATATACTCCAAAAGGAATTGCATGGACTAGGTGAGCAAGCTATCCCAGCAAGAAATGATAATGTGTTAATATTAAATGGGGCTCCTCCCATGGGAGGTCAAGCAAAGAAAGATGAGAAGGTTCATCCCTTCTATGTTTCCCCTAATTAGCGGTGATTTCTTGGTCCATAATTGCATCTTTGATAGTGGATCAAGCACCTCAGTTATGCCCAAATGCATAGCTGATAAGTTAGCCCTCAAGTATGAGCAAATGACCAAAGGAGTTCTATAGTTGGATGGATCACTAGATAAGACCTTGGGAGAGGCAAGAGGGTTGAATCTGACTCTCCATGCCTATCCAACATTCTTAATTCCCCATGATGTGGTAGTGGTAGATGTTCCTCCTTACTTCACTCTTTTCTTATCAAGGGATTTCACATCCAGAGATAGGTGGATACTTAGCAACCAATTGGTCTTACATGGTTTTCAAGACAAAGTATGGAACTAAAGTAAAGATTGAGTCAGATCCCATCCACAAGGATCACCTAGAGCCATACTCACCCAAAGCAGTGAATGTGAACTATGTAATCATTGATGAAGAAGAGATCCAAGTGGACCAATCTTCATCATCTTCCCTTGTAGGAGTTGCTAACTTGCTCCTAGATAAATGGGGAAATGACAATTTTTGAGCATGATCCTTACAAGTTCATTGAAGAAGCTAGTTTTGGAGTTTACTACATACATGAGAAAGATGCTTTCAAGCTTAAATTGATGAAGATGGATCAAGAGGACTGTGGTTTGTGGTAGTTTTTCTTTGATGGATCTAGAAGCAAGTTAGGAGCTGGTGGTGGGGAAATGCTAGTTTCACCTTCAAAGGATAAATACTTCTCAAATTTTAGGTTTTAGTTCTCCTACACTTGCAACATAGTAGAGTATGAGGCCCTTGTTCATAGCCTAGAATGGGCAAGGAAGAGAGGAATCAAAGAATTTCAGGTGTTTGGAGACAGTGAATTGATTGTGAACTAAGTGAGAGGTCAAATCTTGACCAAGAACTCCTTACTCAAGTCCTACAAGCACAGAGTGTAGGAAATTGTGGATAACTTTTCTACTTTCAACATCACTTTCATTCCAAGATATGATAACAAGCATGCAAAAAGACTAGCAACAATTGGTGCTTAGTTTGATATCCCAAAGGAGGTGACAAAAATCAAGAATTAACATCATTTAAAGGTGATCGTGAGGCCCTCCATTCCAGACTAATGTCACCAATTGGTAGGTGTTTGAAAGTGATGAGTAAATAACACTTTTATTATAGGAAGAAGTTGAGTTTGCTTCCAAAAATAAGTCCAAGATATAGCAACAATATGATGGGTAGATTGTTCAACTAAAGACCAATAGGCTTCCCACAGGTTTGGTAACTCTTGAAAACATCGTCAATGAAGATGACTAACTCAAGAGAGACAAAGCAAGCATGTCAACCAAGAAGGAAAATTATGAAAGGGTAGAGATCTACAAGGATAAGCTGCTTGCACTTGGGAAGGTGTGTACCAATGAGGAAAAGCATGCTTTCATTATGTTATGTCAAGAGTTTGTATGATGTCTTCACTTGGGAGTATGGTGATTTGAAGGGATTTGATCCAAGCTTGGCCCAACACACCATTGAGCTAGAGGAAGGTGCCAAACCTATAAAGCAAAATCAAAGGCCAATCAATCCAAATATTGAGCCTCTCATGAGGAAGGAACTCACCAAACTGATCAAGTTTAGGATCATTTTCCATATCAAACACTCTTCTTGGCTAGACCAATTTGGTCCCTGTTAGGAAGAAGAATGGAGAGGTCAGATTGTGTGTGGATTTTAGAGACTTGAATAGAGTCTCACTGAGAGATCACTATCCCCTTCCAAGTATGGATCAAATTATACAGATGGTGATAGGTAGTGAAAGATTCTCTCTCGTAGATGGCTACTCCAAGTACAATCAAATGTTGGTACAAGAATGTTACTAATATAAGACAACATTCACCACCAAGTGGGGAACATACACCTATAGGAAGATGCCATTTAGATTGTCAAATGCTAGAGCTACCTTCCAATGTGCTATGGATATGGATTTCTAAGGTTTTATCAATGGCATTGTGCTAGTTTATCTTGATGATGTGATAGTCTTCTCCAAGGAGGCAAGTGAACATTTGAGGCACCTGAGGTAAATCTTTGAAATATGTAGAGAGTTTGGCATCTCTCTCAACCTAAAGAAATGCATGTTTGCCATCTATGAAGGCAAGCTCTTGGGCCATATCATTTCAAAAGAAGGCCTATCCATTGATCTAGAGAGGGTCCATGCTATCTTATTATTGTCCTTGCCTAAGCACAAGAAGGGCCTGTAAAGTTTCTTTGGTAAAATTAATTTCATTATGAGATTCATTCCTAACTTTGCTGAGCTGGTCAGGCCACTAACTTACATGCTAAATAAGGATGAGACATTCACATGGACAACAAGAAGAAGAGAAAGCTTCGAAGGCATCAAGCAAGCTATTGCCCAAGCTCCTACCATGACTAGTCCAAACTTCTCCAAGGACTTCAATCTATACACATTTGGGAATGAATAGGTAATCTCTGATATGCTCACTCAAGAAAATGGTGAGAATTTAGAACAACCTCTCACTTTTTTTAGCCAAGGTTTAGAAGGATATGAGGTTAGATACATGTATGTTGAGAAGTAGGTGCTTGTAGTCATACAAAGTTTGAATAAGTTTAGACATATGTTGTCTAATATAAAAATTCACATCATGGTGCCACATCTTAGTGTAAAAGACTTCTTGCTGAGCCGAGACTTGAATGAGAAAAGGACAAGTTAGATCACCAAAGTAATAGAGTATGACATAGAGATCAAGACCACCAAGCTGGTAAAGGGAAGAGGGCTATGTGAACACCTTGCTACAGACTTGAAAGAGTTGAAGAATGACAATTTGGTACTCCATGATGAACCTACAACATACCTATAGTCATGAAGAGTTGGGCACAAGACATGGTTCATTTCTTTCAAACTGGTGAGTATCCACAAGGTCTTAATAAGACCAAGAGGAGGTATTTCAGACTCTAATCTCTTCCTTATGTCCTAGTTGATGGAGTGATATTCAGGAAATACTTTTCAAGGGTACTCTTGAGATGTATTGATTCAGACCAAGTTGATAGGGTACTGTCTGAGTTCCATGTTGGACCAGCTAGTGGCCACTTTGATCCCAAGGCCATAGCTACAAGGAATATGAAGGCTGGTTACTTTTGGCCTAGTTTGTTTAGAGACACTCATGATTGGGTGAGGAAATGTCAAAAATGTGCCTTATTTGATGGGAAGCAATGGCTAGCTACCATGCCTCTTCATAATATTTAGGCAGAACAACCATTCATGTAATGGGGGTTAGACTTCATAGGGTTGATAAACCCTCCTTCTAGTGCTAGCCACAAGTGGGTTTTGACTGCCATAGATTATTTCACAAGATGGGTAGAGGCCGTAGCTTTGAAAGAGGCCAATGAGAGTGTAGTCATATACTTATATGAAGGCATAGTGATAAGATTTGGGGTCCCAACCATAATTATTTTAGACAATGCATTGGCTTTCTTGGGAACAAAGATAAGTGAGTGGGCATTAAAGTATGACATATATCTCGGCACTTCTTCCAACTACTATCCACAAGGTAATGGGTTGGCTGAGTCCACAAACAAGAATTTGATTAAGATCATAAAAAGGACAATGGAGGAAAATCAAAGGACTTGGCATGTCAAGTTGAAGATAGCTCTTTGGGCAGATAGGATCACTCCAAAGAGGGTGATCAGTAATTCACCATACACACTTGTGTATGGAAGGGAAGCTAGACTTCCTATCTCACTTGAGTTCCTAGCCTTGGATCTTGCCCATCAGCTACAATTGGTAGAGAGCGACAACCTAGAAATTAGGTATTATGAGGTAATGGAGCTTCAAGAAGTGAGAGACCAAGCCATAGATGCAATGACCAGCTACAAAAAACAAACAAGGAAGCATTTTGACAATAGGTATATCCCAAGGAGCTTCTCAGAAGGTGACATTGTCTTGAAGTGGGATGACGATTGAGCCAAGCTTGGAAGGCAGACGAAGTTTGATGCCTTGTGGAGTGGCCCATATGTCATCACCCAATGTAGGTAACATAATGCTTTCCAAATCTCTAAGTTGGATGGTGAAGAGCTACATATCCTAGTCAATGGGATATATCTTAAGCATTGTTACTAGGTTTCTTTTGTCATGTACATAGTTTCCTTATTTTTCCTCATTTTCCCTAAGTGTTGTTATGCATGTGTGTGGTGTTTTTATCCTTTGTGTGTGTTTTTTTCCTTGTTGTTTGGGTAAAATATTTATTGGTTTGTAGGTCCTTACAAGGTTTTTTCCAAATTTTTAAGCTACATCTTGACTCCATGCCCAATGGACTTTTAGGCCACTAGTCTTCTCAAGCATAGCAGGCATGCTTCCCTTATGAGTCATCGATTTGTTGACCATTTTGTGAATCTTACATGCCAAAATGGGCAACCCCCCTTATTTTTCCTTGAAGCCTTGTTCTTCATGACCTTTTACCCTAAAACTAGGTTTTAACCCTTCAAAAATCAAGGAAAAAGTTGATTTTGTGCAAGTGTAGGTGTTGTCTCATCAAGCATTGGTATTTTTTAGCACTCACAGAGCAAATCAGGTTCTCAGAACAACATTACTTGTAAGCTTTATAAGTAATAAGTAGGAGCACTTGACAAACTTAAAGGGGTTTATGGCCAGTTCTATTGCAATTCAAGTTTTACAAAGTACTTTACTTGCCAATTTTCATGAGTTGGAGTCATTCACAAACTCAAAAGGGTAAGGAAGAAGCAATCGGGTTTTGAGACTTCTTTACTTCAAAGATTTTTGAGTAAATCCTTTGAAAGAGCTTGAATTAGTCTTAGACACTTCTTAAGGTAAGTATTTTTTTGTGAAAGGCACCTAAGTGTTCTGTAGCATCATTTGTAATTTCCTTGAAGGGTATATGCCCTTCCAGGAGGCACTTCAAAGATGAAACAAACCTTTACAAAACTTCCAAAGGGTATGTTGGAAGGCATAATGGACCTTGTGGAGGGATTTTCATCAGTGTGAGGACTAGTACAAAAGTTCTAAAGGACACTTTTGGCTCAAAATGCCCTTGTAGAGGGTAGTCAGTTAAAGTAAAGGGGTAAAGACAAGAAGACTGAAGGGAACTTAACCTTCGAGAAAAGTGACAAGCAAAAAGAATTGTTTGAAGGAATGCCTTTGGACATTTTTTCCAAAGGAAAACTGAAGAAGAAAATCCAAGTTTAAATTCCTTCAAACAAAATATCTGAAGGAATTCCTTCGAACATTTTGTCTAAAGAAATTTGACAGTCACAAAAAGTTTGAAGGATAGGTGTCTTTGCGGGGGGCACTTGGTCAAGAAAGAAGACTCTTTTCACTTTTTGGAAGGGTCATTTTCAAATTTTTTGAAGTGAACCTACCCTTGAAAAGGGCACTTTTGGATTGGAGAAGCCTTTGTGAAGGGAACTTTTAGAAAGAGAGGATAAAGACAAAAGGCCTGAAGGGCACATGCCCTTCGAGAAAAAAAGCAATCAAAGGAAAGAATTCCTTCAGACAAAATGTCCAAGGAATTCCTTAGACATTTTATCTAAAGGAAAGTGCAACACAAAGGCCCATCAAAAGAAAACTGAAGAAGGCAATCCCAAAAGAGAATTTTTTTGGATAAAATGTCCAAAGGAATTTGCATTACCAAAATCCTGAAGGCCCAATAAATAACAAGCTCTCGAGAGCTCAAATGGTTAAAGACAAAAGGGAAAAGGCCAAGGCTAAGTGAAATAACAAAGTAAAAGAAAATAAGGTGGGTAACCCATAATGTGGCCATGTATCATAATAAAGTAAAAGCTCAATACGTTCTAAGTGGTGTGACAAGTCAAAGCACAGACCCAAGGATGAACCAGACCAAGGCAAGTGGTACAGGTATCGTCAACAAGAAGAGTAAATACACTTAGGTGAAATAGTCTCTATCAAAAACTAATAAAAGGATTGCTTTTCAAATTATAGAGGAGAGCAACCTATGTTTTCATGCTTCGCCATTAATGCACAACCAATTATATCCAGTATTAAAGAGAGCATGGCCCAGTCAACACAACTTGGGGATGGCCTTATCAATTGATAGGAGTATCCCATGCTTTTGCAAGCCCAGGATAGTAAGGGAAGTGAATTGGACATCTACAACATGGATTTCCCATACATAATTAGAAGGATATGATAGTAGCATGGGCTTGTGGTCTCTATAGAAGTGTTTAACTTAGCATGGGTTTCCATCCCTTGACTTCTCAACTATCTGTTTCCAAGCTCTCTATATATTTGTAACTTCTTATTTGATAAAGGATCTCTCAACATTGTATGGTGAAGACTTGAATAACTTTACCTTGAATCAAAATAAATTTTTTTACCTCCATTTGAGCTTGCACTTTTGCATATGTCTATGGTTTTATCATATGTTAAGTCTGTTCCTTTTCATGCTTTCATAAGTTAATGCCAACATATCTAGTGTATTGTGAGTTCTTCTCTTGCAATTCAATAAGAAGTGTCCGTCTCAGAGTATAGGTGCATGTGAATAAGAAGTCCATAGTGTGTCTTAGAACACCTCTACTAGTTCTTCCTCCCTATATCTCCATAGGATCCCCTGTTGAAACACTGATGTAGGAAAGGTTCTCATTTGAATGAAGTGTATGCTTGCTTCTCTTTGGTGTAAAGTGTATGTCAAAGCTGAGTAGACAAACCAGTTTAGTATATCACCACATTAGTTAGGTTCTAATTTTAGTATTTCACTCTCTTTTCATCCCCCCACATTATTAACATTAGGAAATCTAGGGCCTCAAGGTGCATCAAGGGGAGATAGCCCCTAACCTAGAGATTCATCCCTCAAGTTTGCAACCCACAGCAAGAGAAATGTCTCCATTATGTCATGTGGAGGAAGAGAGCTAAACCTCCCTTCAGAGGGTGCAATCCATAACATCAACACTACTTATTACTCTAAAGGATGTTAATTGAGGTTAAGTTGATTGGTCTAGGGTTTATGTTTAAAATTTAGGGTTTAGGGTCTAATCATAGAAGGAAATAAGGATAATTTGAGCTACTTAATCCTATTTATGACCATAGAATGTGTTTTTGGGTTTGATTATCCCCCATGTCATCAAACATTAAGATAATTTGTGAATTGGGGTAGTTGATGGTGTAATTTAAACCAAATTGAGCAATGTGAACCTAACTCTTAATCTAATTTCAATGGTAATTTGGGCTTAAATGATTGGTTTAGGGTTTTAAGAGTTTATAATTTAGGCTTTAGGTTTTAAGGTTTAGCGTATAGGGTTTACATTTTATGGCTTAGCGTTTAGGGATCAAGGTTTAAAATTTAGGGTTTAAGGTTTAGGGTTTAAGGTCCAAATACAAAGCTAAATGAGGATAATTTTATTTATTTGAACCTATTTGTGAGAATAAAATATGGTTAGATTTTCCCCCATGTCATCATAGATTGACTGATTAGTCAATTGGGGTAGTTCATGATGTGATTTGGGCTAAATTTATTCATGTAAACTTATTTCTTAGTCTAAATGATGGTAATCAGGGCTCAAATAATTGGTATTGGGTTTTAAGAGTTTATGATTTATGGATTAAGGTTTATAGGGATTAAGATTTAGGGATTAGGGTTAAGGTTTAGGATACATAGGGTATGAGATTTAGGGTATACATTTTAGAGCTTAGCTTTTAGGGCTTAGGGTTTATAATTTAGGGTATAAGGTTTAAGATTTATGGTTTAGGGATTAGGATTTAAAGTTTAGGGTATGGGGTGTTACAAGGTCTAGGGTGAAACCACAAAGGTAATTAAGGATAATTTGAGTTACTTGAACCTATTTGTGAGTACATAATCTATTTTTGGGTTTGATTAGCCCTAGATGTCATCATAGATTTAGAAAATTAGTCAATTGGGGTAGTTAGTGTTGTTATTTGGGCCGTATTTATCCCTATGTACCTAAGTCTTAGTCTAAATGATGGTAATTAAGGATCAAATGATTGGTTTAGGGTTTTAATTGAGTTTATGATTTATGGTTTAGAATTTTTAGGGCTTTAAGTTTAGGGATTAGGGATTAAGGAACTTAGTGTATCTAGGGTATAGGGTTTTGGGCTTAGGACTTAGGGTTTATAATTTAATGTATAGAGTTTAGGGTTTGTGGTTTAGGGTGTAGGGTTTAAGGTTTACAATATAAAATATAAGTTTTAGGGTTTAAACACAAAGGCAATTTAAGATAATTTGATTTGCTTAAACCTATTTGTAAGCATAAATTATGTTTTTGGGTTCCATTAGCCCTCGCCATCATAGATTGAGTGAATTAGTCATTTGGGGTAGTTAGTGGTGTAATTTGGGCCAAATTTATCTCTATGAACCTAATTCTTAGTCTAAATGATGATAACTAGGGCTCAAATGATTGGTTTAAGATTTTTAGAGGTAACAATTTATGGTTTAGGGTTTCTAGGGATTCATGTTTAGGGATTAGGGTTTATGGTTTAGGGCTTAGGGTTTATGGTTTAGGGCTTAGGATTTAGGTTTACGATATATGGTGTAGGGTTTAGGGTCAAACCATGAAGGCAATTGAGGACAATTTGAGTTGCTTTAACCTATTTGTGAGCACAAATTGTGTTTTTGGGTTCCATTAGCCCCTATGTCATCATAGATCGAGTGAATTAGTTAATTGGGGTAGTTAGTGTAATGATTTGGGCCAAAATTATCCATGTGAACTTAATTCTTAGTTTAAATGATGGTAATTAGGGCTCAAATGATTGATTTAGTGTTTTAAGAGTTTATGATTTAGGGTTTAGGGTTTTTATGGATTTTAGTTTAGGGATCAAGGTTAAAGGTATAAGGTACAAGGTTCAGGGTTTATGGTTTAGGATTTATGGTTTATGGTTTGGGTTAATAATTTAGGGATTAGGGTTTAGGATTTATGGTTTAGGGTTTAAGTTTTAGGGTGTAGTGTTAACAATTTAGGTTTAAGGGTGTTTATGCATACACCTAATATCACGTACGCACTTCTAATTCAACTAGAAAAAAACATGTATGGTTAACGTTATTTTTTTACATCAAGGGTTTTATCACCTACATGCTCTGTTATATTTCATTTTGGACATGATATATGTTTAAATTTTACTAATTTGATCATTGATCCCACCCTCAAAAGTTGAAAAAATTATGTACTCATGGTTGACTAAAGTGTGTAGATCTATTTTTTAATAATTTGATCATTGTCCCCACTTGGTACTGCACATCAAGCAGGTCCATTTTTTAATAGTTGGATGTTTTCCCCACCCTCAAAAGTTGACAACTTTGTGCAATCATGGGTGATGACTTTCATAATAGCAAGAAAAAGAAATTAAAGTGCAAAACACTGGAGGAATTAAAAGTGTAAAGATAAAATGAAACTCATTGAATGAAAACGTTTCATGAAAGTAAGTATATAGTTCCTAATGAATTGATTGTCACAAATAATGATGAAATGAACAATGATAATATACCAAAATCTAAAAGTATAATTGTCAATTTTGATAGTATACCAAATTATAATGCAATTCCACATTCAAATTTTAAGGTTTTTAATTTTTTTGATGATGATAGTATGCATGTTGATGTAAATTTCATGGAAACATTGATTGGTGAAAGTAATAATCAAGAAAATAATATGAGAACACCATCGAATGAAGAAACTAGTAATGAAGAAAATATTATCAAAACACCAAATCAATCAAATTTACCACTAAAAACACCTCCTAAGATTTTGAAAAGAAGACCCATGTATTTAATTGAAATTTATAAAAACATTTTGAAACCAATGCCTAAAAAATTGTCTGAGCACCATATGATAAAAAAAGCTAAAAAATTAGACTTACACTCTAAAAACTTAAATGAAACTCAAAGATGCCAATTGCTTGTTACATTGATGAAAGTGCATAGGATGAGACCTATAATTCACACCCTATAACTAAGAACATCTAATATTTATGGTGTGGGTCGATGCACAAATTTGGGGGATAATAAATATGACATTCCCCCAATTTTGAATTTTTTTACAAAGCGTGTATTGAAACATAAAGGGTGTACACCCTTTTTTTTCATTTTTACAGCTCAAACTCATGACCATTTTTACCTTTTTTTTCTCTTTGCATTTCTCTTGTAAATCCGTGTGTGCTTTGGATTTGCATCCTGCCAATAAGATTTGGAATTCGGGTTGTTACCTTAGGTATGTTGATTTTTAAACTTATTTTTTTCCATTTCTATTTTTATTTATTTATGCAAGTAAATTTTTGAGTTTAGGTTTGCATTATATTCTTTTGCATTTCCTTAAATTTTTTTGTATTTCTACTTAAATCTAGATATACAATTGAACGATGGATCTATTGCATGAATAAAATGTTAGATTAAACCCTGATCAATTTAATTTTACACAAGAAGAAGTTAAATTATATGAATAATAAAATTCTAAATGTCAACAAATACAAATAATCATCAAGGGTTTGCATCACTTCTCAGCTGACAGTGCACACATTTCACTTGCCAATACACTAAAGACTATTTTTAATGAAGTGAGAAATGTAACTTCACAACTTGATGTAATGTTGCATCGAAGAAAGGCCATGAAATAATTTTATTCTAAAAATTTTCCATATGAAGATATTAAGAAAAAAATAACAAAATAATCTATGTGCACTTTGTTCATTAAGTCTAGAACTAACAAACCTCCATCGATGAATTGCAAATATATTAGTATTGATTGGTATGTACATGAGGAGATGAAACATAAATTTTGGGATAGGTGGTGGATGGTGTTTGATGAAATTCCATACAACAATAATGATGTTCCATTATAATTTTTGGAAAAAAATATATTATGAGTTTGTGCTACAAGAAATTCCAAACTACTTTGACATGAAGGCCTCCCAAGGTAGGGGAGGTGGGTCTTCATTTGATAGACCGGGTGCTAGGCAAGACCAAAATTACCATAACCAAGCTCAAAGAAATAAAAGGACAATATCACATGCCTCTATTCCTAAAATTTTACATTGTAACATATAGATGGACACCCTTGAGGTGGTTATGAGTTTGACACAAGTTATGATTGAGTATGGTATATATACATTGAAGACTCCTATTCAACCTATAGGTGGTGCTAGTGGTAGTGGCGCTAGTGGTGTTGGTGGTAGTGGTATTAGTGGAAGTGGTAGTGGTTTTGGTGGTGTTGGTATAGATACTAATGTCCCTCCTCCTAATCAGTGTTACATTTCCTTGCATCGTTTCACATCATGTGGGAGGAAGTGTACAGAGACCTCCTATTTAGGTGCAACATACATATAGTACATTTGTGGAGACTAGCACACTAAAGCATATGCCACTTGTAGATGCTTTAGGATCTTAAGAGATTATCATGCCAAAGTATACACCACCTATAAATGCTTTAATAATGCATTCCACTAGCATGCCATACACTATGCCAGATGTACTAGTTTCACCAACTCCTCTCAAAATACATTAGCCTATTGTGTATGAGCTATCAACTTCACCATATATATTTGATACATAGGTTTAATTTTAATTATAGTTTTTTTATGTTTGTAAAATAATATTAAGTTTATGTTTTAGCATGTTTTTACTTAATTGACTAATTTATTTGACTGAACTTGTTATTTGTTGTTTATATAGATGATTGGTGACATTTTGGGTAGTTCAGCAGGCCTTTACTCTATTTTAGTGGCCATAATTGTCACAGGTGTACCCGATATGTAGGTTTGAAAACCTTTAAATTACATATTTATTCATGTATGCTTATTATCCCTTGAACAAAAATATATTTCTTAAGATATGTATTATAGTCATGAATTTTTATCATGTTCATTGGATTCACACATTATTCATTTATTAGTTTTATAGATGATGAGGGATACTATGGGCATCTCTCATGAATGACAAGAAGGTTTTCCTGATGTTGAGGCTAAGTCTGAGGATCCACTATCTCTATAGTAGGTCATGATTTAGGGATGTAGACTAGTGAGAACACATAGTAAAATTGTTTTTAATTTCAAGCAATGATATTTTATGTCATATTTACATAAATGTATGCACATCTAGATCTAAAGATATACGTATTCTCCATAGGATTCCACCTCATAGGTGTATATTCAGTTTTGTATCCCTAAAAAACTATTTAGATGGAATACCATGAGTGTAGATTCATTTTTCAAAATTTTGTTCTAGAAAAATTTATCATTTTCAATATACAATTTTAATGCATTAATTTTTATATTTCACATGTTATGCAAACACACTAATTTTTAGAGGTTGTGGATGAAATAAGGGATGGATCACATGCTAAGAGGGGAGTCTCTCATCCTATTGAGGCATCTGACACCCTTGACTTTACGTCTATGCCAACAAAGTGTAATTTATTTGGAGGCAATGAGGAGTAGGAGAGTTATTTGTTGTGCTAAAGATCTAGTTGTAGGCACAATCAATTTTGTATGCTAATATGGCCCACATTGTATGCATATATAGCACATTTTATCAATGTACATGTTATGGTCTACATTTTTTAATTGATAAATGTCCTATTGTTTATGTTAAATTATGACATAGAACTTTGCATAGACACATATATACTAAATGATAATAGGATTCCTTTACCTATGCATATTTTCTATTTTGTTCATTTAATGTTTACACATATTATTGGTTAATGATCATTATTACTTTATATGGGGCTAAAAAAATACACATTACTCTCTAAGTTAGGTGCTTCATCATTATGTATATTTTACATTTACATGTGATATTTACTATTTACTTGTTTCATTTACATTTAATTACATATCAATTTTCAATTATTATGTAAGTGGACTTGTGATCAATTTTAAGGATGTAAATATTATAATTTGTACGTGATCATAATTTTTAAGAGGTATAGTGATGCAGGGTCATCATCCATTAAGGTGTATATAGCGTGTTTTTGGTAATAAATAGTCATTGTTTGTAATAGCTCAATTAGGGAGAGTTTATATTTTCTCTCCAAAAATGAATTCAAATTTGTAATAAGCAATCTTTGATGTTCTTGGAGAAATTCATCACTATTAAAGGTGCATGACTATTATAATGGATCATTTATAGTCTTGTGGTCTTAAAATTCATAGCAATGTATTGTAATGCATGACTTGGAATTTAATTGATTATGTTTAAGGTCTTATGATGTAAATGAAAAATAAATACTTGATGTAAATGGAACATACTCTTACATTAGACATTCACCTAGCTATGATATCTGATCTGAATCTCCTCTCTACTTTGTCTAATCCTTTGAATGGAGAGTAGGTCCTTTACTTCTCCCTTGAACACCCTTCCTCATTCTCAACTTCACTAGGTTCATAAAATTCTTGCCCACATAGCCCTCTTCTCTCTCTACTGGACATATCACCCTTCTATCCCTCTACACTCTCTCCTCTTATGCTCATCTCTACACTCTCAAGCTCCTCTAGGTCTACTCTTAGGATTTATTCACTTTGATCTAGGTTTGTAATTGTAGACCTCCTTCTTGATCATAAAAGCTATCATCCCTTATTTCAATCTCATCCTCTTTAGTGTAAATATTATCCTCTCACACACAATGAAATCAATATCTTCCTTCATGCATATAATGCATATGATTCTCACTCTCTATTTCAAGATATGTCACTCTTTAACTTCCTCTACATTCTCTCTTTATCATCATTCCCATAACCTCATGATTTACTCTCATAACTGTACTCTCTAATCTTCCTTTAAGCTTGCTTATTCTTTGCCATAGTTTCAAGGCCTAAGGATCTCATTTATGGTTTAATGACTCTAGACATCCTTATAGGGCATATAGGGACATATACCTACTCATTTTATCTCTCACATACATCCAATCCAATAACACAATCCTCAAGAAAGAATTCCAAACTCAACTACACATTCCTTCTTCAAGCCTCCTTCTCTAGTAACCCTCAAAACATGTAAACCTAGTATGTAGGACAAGAAAAAAAATTTGTGATTAAAAAAATGACATTTTAAAGTACCCATTATCTATATTAAACTTCATGCTATGTTTTATGATCTAACTCTCCATGCAACTCAACTAGCTCAACTTACTCTTTTGCCAATTAAGCCTCTTTAGGTCTAGTATAATGACATAGTTTAGAAAACTGTATAGTAAGGAATTATATGTTGGGTTTATGATCCAAATTTGATTATTTTACTTAGTTTATTTTTTTATATTAATTAAATTTTTTTATTCGGGTTAGTTGAAACCCATAAGATAGTTATAACTTCTCATGAAAGATTTATATGCTCTCACTGTCATAAAACTATCTCAAATGAATACAATACAATATTTTTGTTAAATATTTTACTCGCCATGTAATTTATTCAAGTTTGCACCATTCCCCCCTGAGCCAATAGTGGCATTAGAGCCTAAAAAGAGGATTGAAGAGGATAGAGATTGGTAGGGGAAGCAAGCAATCTGATTTTTTTGAAAAATAGCAAACACAAAATTTTAAAGATCATTCTAAGCAAATTTGAGGTGTTTTGAGTGGATTGAAAGGCCTAGCACTGCCGTATAGGTGGACTTTCATTATATCGTAGAAAATACTAATAAGGTAATTTGTATCACATGTTAGTTATTTGGAAACTTGGTTATTTTAATTACATTTCCCCAATACCACAATCTGATGAGCAAATAAAAAAATTTCAAGCAAAATAAATTATTTTTTATCTATGCATTGTATTTTACTGCATAGTGTGGTTTGATTAACGTATTGATTTAGCTTGAGAGATAATTTGAAAGCCTTTGCTTGAGATGTGCAAAAGCCTTAGATTAGAAGTTAATCTGAGAAAAGGAAAGATCCACGTAGAGGTCATAAAAATTTGAAACCATCCAATGATTCTAGGGGTTTGAATTAGTGTCAAAATTGCATTGGAAGTTGAAGTCAAAACCAACAATTTTCAATCTCTAAAGTTACAAAAAAATTAGATTTTTTTGGTGCCTCCATATAAGACCATACAACATTTCACATAATGCAACATGTTTAATTAAAGATTTAATTATTATTTTTTTCATATTATGTGGGATCCATAAGATAAAGTCAATAGTCAAGGGAAAATAAAAATGAAGTAATTTTGTTTCACAATAGTAAATTCACATACATATATTTTTATTTATTTTCACAAGCTGTGATTAAAGATATATCAAATATCTTCCTAAATATTCCATGTAAGTTTGAAATCAAGGTGGATAGGGTATTTTTGATAGCCACTTAAAAATAAGGGAGGTCAAAGGTTCAACCCTCAAAAGTGCCAAAAAAATATCTTTTTTTGCAAAGAGGTTATTTGAATAAACTATGAAAACTAGGAAAATCCACACATACCATGACCATTTTTACCATATCTTGAACACACTATCATATTATTTTGTCAAAGTTTACCTTTTTGGAAACTAGACTAGGATAGATTTTAAATGAGTATAAACAAGGAGGTGTCCATCATGTCTTGCTATGATATTTTAATCCCTATAAACTAGTCAATTCTTTTGAATTAACATTGAGGGGGGGGGGGGTCTGCCTAGTCTGATAGAGGGGTAAATTTTCAAACTATCATATACTCTGCATATGGTGGCCAAATTCTTCATATGATCACTCATTTTTCATGAAAATGGATTTCTAAGAGCATGAACATGAGCAATATTTTGATTATAGCATGCATAAATATGTTTTTTTTACATATTTTATATAAATTATGCATTGTAATCAGGTGCATTTTTGGTGGAATTTGACACCCCAATTTTTCTTAAATGGTACAAATGTGTTATATACATCAAAAAAATATTGTAACAATGTGTCCACAACTTATATTGTCGATGATGATGTTGTTACATTTAATCATTTATAGGTCCCTAAGAATCTGAATGGATAAATAGAACCAACTAGAGGTTGGAAGATCCATATAGGTTAGAGGATAATTTCCCTTCTCTAGTTTTTTATTCGCTCAAAGTATAGGTTCACTACTAGGATAGAAATTTTTGGTTTGTGTACTTTGCTTTCAATTTTGATTTTATTTTAGTGTATTGATATGTTTATTGAGGAGTAGACAAAGTAGTTTGAATTTTTTTTAGGTTTCACAACTTCTCACGTCTCACTTGATAGGAGGGAAGATATTGCATAGTGGCCTTCGATGAATCATCGGTGGTTATATGAGTTAAAATTAGATTTGATAGCATTTTGAGTGTTGAGAAAAAGCATGCATGAAATGTTTGTGATTATTGGGCATCTAAGAGATGTTCCATACAGAGTATCAGAGGATCACTTGGATGGGTTCATGTGTGGGACCTTATGTGGGTCAATGTAGTTAGATAGGCTTTGATTAGGTTTTACTATAGTACAATACGATGATTAAAGGGGATGAGTAGGCCATGATCATATTCATTAGCCATAGTTTGATCAGTACCATGATGTACAGTGTGATAGCTTGTAGATGTAGCAGAGATTCATTCATGACTTCATAGTCATAGCTCTAGATCTTCATCATCTATACCCTTTTGGATCAAGAGGGAGTTTTTTGGGTTTATGATCCAAAGTTGATTAGTTTAATTTCTTAGATTAATTATATTTTTCTTATTTGGGTTAGTTGAATCCCATAAGATAGTTATATCTTCCCGTGAAAGATTTATATGCTTTCAATGTCATTGTAAAACTATCTCAAATGAATACAATAAAATATTTTTGTTGAATATTTTACTCACCATGTAATTTCTTAAAGTTTGCACCATTTCCCCCTAGGCCAAAATTTTAGTAGCCTAAAACCTCATTAATATTCAATAAATTGATAAGTTACACCATATTCCAAGATTTTAACAACTTTGAAGGGTTAGAACAAAAGATATTCCAATTCCAATTTAGAAACCTTAGGTTAACCTTAGATAGGCTTATGCAAGGCCAAGAGGTACGAAAATTAGATAGTTTGTTTTTGAAAAAAAATAACTCACCTTTGAGCCATATTTAAGGTTTGTTTACCCTTTCTTTAAATCCTCTAAAAGGTTCCAAGCCTTGATTCAACACCAAACGTCCATCCAAGGCATATTTGAAATATTTTGTGCTAATACAGGTAGGTTTTGAGACTTCTTGACATCATTATCCTCTTTAAAACATTCTTTGTTCCTTCTCAAGCTACCATTAATACCCATATGCATTACCTTTCATGTTTTAAAAATTATCCTTCTTTTCTAGATCTCCAAAACTACCAAAATCTTACTTGACAACTGTCTTTTGACAATAACAATAGAGTTTTTAAAGATAAATAGTCCTAAAGCTCCTATTGCTCATTCCTCAAACCTCAAAATCACTTTTAACCTTGTCCAATAGTTTCTCTACATCATCTTATAGCTCTCTTCTAAATTTGAGATCATTTTACTAGATAAATCACAAGATATAAGTCTTTTAGAATGGCCTAGTGTTTCATGGTAACCTACAAATCGAGAGCACCTAAAAAGGTCTTATTTGAAGTTGGGAACATTTTAAACCCATGCTATTTTACACAAGGTTTTTAATAACCCATTACACCTCTATCCATGAGATAATCATCTTGACCAATAACAAATGTCTTCAAAATACCAATATTCCAATATTGTAGCAAGCCTATATTACCCTCCCTGGCTTACAAACATTCTAAAAAGGATTTAACCTATAAAATACACACAATACATGAAATTATGAGTTTTATATTGTATTATAGACTCTCTTTGTCATTATTACATTGGTTTTTTTGGCATAAACATTCTCAATAAATGTTAAATCAACACCCTCTTACAACACTCCAACTCCTCTCTCATGCAATTTCAACCTTTTATATGATAAAATATACAATAGACTTCCTTTTTATTTTAATTCTCACATTGAAGGACCTTCACACATATTATTAGACCTATTTTATACCTAATAAAAATATTACTCCATCATTACAGCTCACATTACTCCTTCACACATTACACAAACTTCTATTTTAGACTATAAACCCTTTATTTATCCCTTTAGTGATGACAATTTTGTCATTTTATGCTTGTCGAAGGTATTCAATGTATCCCTCTTAATGAATTTGATGCATATCAAGTAGTTCAAAGCTTTACCAAGATTACAATGCCCAATTTTGGTTAAGATACTCCTCCAAATTTGATCGTGCATTACAGGAGAACCATGAGGGCTAGAGATGAGCGTTCAGCTCCCATATGTGAATGAATAAGTCCTATAAGAAATACTGAGAGGATTTTATCTAACTCAAGATGGAAAAGGAACAAAAATGAGGTTTCTCTCATAACTAAATCTCTTAAATAAGCCAAAATTTGGTCAGTAGGGGTCATATAGTATAATTCATTAGCCCAATCAATGAATTGTCTATGAAAACATGTTCAGATGGACATTTAATGGCTGGGACAACTATTTATCGGTCTTGGTTGGGCCCTAGGAGTGAAGGTTATAGTTGATCAGATACATCCTTTAAGAAAATCTCCTCATCCCTGAGTGTGAAAATTGAGTGAACTTCTATCATGTATTGTAGGAGAACCAAGAAGGCTAAAGATAAGATGTTAGCTCTTACTCGTACATGAATGAGGCTTTTAAGAAATCTCAAGAGGATTATATATAGCTCAAGGTGGGTGATACATGTCAATGGGGTTTCTCTCATAGCTAAATCTATTAGAATAGATTAAAAGTTGGTCTATAAGGGCTATATATTCTGACTTGTTAGTCCAATCGATGAACCATATGTGAGGACACATCTAAAAGGGTTTTTTAAGGCTAGGAAAATTATTTTCTAGTCTTGATCAGGTGCTAGGAGTGAAGGTTTTATTTGATTAGATGCATCCCTTAAGAGAATTTCCTCATCCCTGAGTGTGAAAACTGAGCAAATTTCTATCGCATATTGTAAAAGAACTTTAAGGGTTTAATATGAATCGTTAGCTCTTATGCATGCACATATGAGTCTTCTAATAAATGTTAGGAGGATTCTCTCTAAGTCAAGATGGGTGAGACACAAAAATGCAATTTTTCTCATAGCCAAATCTCTTAGAATAGGCCAAAAGTTGGTCAGTGGGGCTGTATATTATGACTCATTAGCCCAATTGATGAACCATATACATGGACACATCAAGATAGGCATTTTAAGGATAGAAAAACCATTTTTAAATCTTGATCATGTTGGAAATATTGTCATTGATGTCAAATGTTTAGTATTATTGGTGATAAAGGCCCCATTGCATTTAATGTTATTTATCTTGGCTAATATGAGTTAATATTTATTTAATATTAACAAATATATTTGTGGTTGCATATGAGACAAAATAAGGGCCCATGGAGAAGTCGAAGAGTCATAGGATAAAGACAAAAGAAGGATGGGATGCATTTTCCCATGAAGAGTCATCTTGGGGAATACCAAGAGTCACCAAGTGAAGACAAAAGAGTAAAGGGCAAATTTCTCATAAAGGGACACTTTAAGGAATATGAAAAGTCACCAAAGATAAGGACAAAAGTGGGGAAGACATTTTTGGTCATGAAGGGTCACCACATGACTTTTCAAATGCTTGGATATGAAGGGTCATCCAAGATTGGCGCCATTTTCCATGAGGAATGAAAGGTCACAAAGGGGGAAGGCCAAAGGTCATTTGGAAATCTATAAATAAAGGATTGAGTAGCCATTTGTAATGTGTATGTGAGAGGTTGATTTGATATTGTAATATCTAGCTTAGAAGAGCAATTTTGAGAGATGATTTGTATTTGTTATATCTAGCTTAGAAGAGCAAAAGTGAGAGAGAGGAAGGAGATGTTGTATTGATCTATCATTTGTTGAGATATCAACATTGAGAGATAGGTGTGTGGTATACACAAAGGGGTTGATGCTCCTATGGGTTGGTGCTCCGTAAAGGGGTTGGTGCTCCTGTGGGTTGGTGCTCATGAATAGCAGCTGGGTTGGTGCTCAACAAAGGGGTTTGAAGCTCCTGTGGGGTGGTGCTCATGAATTGTAGCTGAGGTTTGTACTTGGCAAAGGGGTATGGTGCTCTTGTGGGGTTGTTCTCATGAATATATTTGAGATTGATTCTCTATGGTTTTTTTCACATTGGGTTTCCACGTTATATCTGGTGTCTGTCTCTGTCTTGTGTGATGTTTATTGTTTGAGTTTTATTGCATATATTGAATGTTTGTTTAAGTGGAATTTGATAAAGGGAAAGTTTTATAAGATATATAATACACTGATTCACCCCCTCCCTCTTAGTATATTCTGTCCTTAATAATTGGTATCAGAGCAAGTTCCTTTTTTGAAAAGTTTTACAGCTTGAAGGTAGATCGGGAAAGCATGATGGCTAGGTCACAGGAAGGATTTTCTACAAATAAGGCACCTTTGTTTGATGGGATGAATTATGCTTTTTAGAGCATGAGAATGAAGGTTTATTTGATGGCCCTTGGATTCAACATATGGAAATCAGTGGTGGAGGAATATGAAGAGCCACAGACATCTAAAATTACTCCAGCAGAAAAGAAGGCAAGTGAATGTAATGCTAAAGCTTTAAATGCTATTTTATGTGGTTTATGTGAATCTAAATTTGTTAACGTTATGCAATGTAAATCTGATCATGAAACTTGGGTAAAACTTGAGAATATTTACAAAGGTGATGGAAAGGTTTAGCAAGCTAAGTTGCAGACTTTTAGAAGGCAGTTTGAAAGTTTGAAGATGGAAGAAGAAGAAGATATAGCAAGTTATCTCTTGCGAGTTGATCAGATAGTAAATCAGATTCAAGGTCTTGGAGAAACATTAGAAGAGTCAATGGTAGTGCAAAAGGTTTTGAGATCTCTGCCAATGAGATATGATGCAAAGGTTTTGGCCATGAAGGAGATGAAGAATTTAGCCAAGCTAAAGATGGATGAGCTTCATGGTATTCTCATGACATATGAGATGTATACAGAACAAGATAAACCATCAAAGAGAGAAGTGGCTTTCAAGACATCAAAGAAGGAGAAAGCTAAGATTCAAGAATCAAGTGATAGTTCCAGTGATGATGAAGATGAAAATGAAGCACTTTTCATTCGCAAGCTAAAAAGAGGAATAGGTAAATATCAAGGAAAATTACCTTTTAAATGTTTTAATTGTGGAAAGATTGGACATTTTTCAGCTAGATGCCCAGATAAGGTTAAAGATGATGAAGAAGAAAAGCCTACATACAAAAAGAATTTCAAAGGAAAATCTAAGAAGGGATTCGAGAAGAAGAGCCTGTATTCTAAAGATCCTAGCTCAGGCGAAGATAGTGGAGTCAACGATTCAGAAGAAGAAGAGATTTTATTCATGGCTATACATGAAGATGATCAAGAAGAAGAGGAGGAAGCTGAAGTAGATATGGAAGGAGAACTCAATTGTGCCCTAGAAGAGTTAGAAGCTGTTCAGAAGAAGAATTGAAGATTAAAGCGCCAGATCGAGAAAATTGAACAAGAGTCAAAGGAAATGATTGAAGATCTACAAGCACACTTTGAAGAAGCCAAGAAGAATGAAGAAGATCTCACAGCACAGTTGGAAATAACAAGAAAAGATTGTGAAAGGTATGTTATTGAAATTGCCTCTTTAAAAGAAGATATTAAGAAAGCAGTTAGTGATAAAGCAGTCAATGATTCAAAATTTGAAGATAGCACTAACATGCTGAATAAGATGTTGGAAAGTCAAAAAGCATATATAGATAAGACAGGGATCAATTTTGAAAATAAAAAGATCTATGCCAAATCTCTGACACAAGAGGAAATAGAAATGGGAGAAGTGAAGAATATAGAGGACATTCCAAACAAAGAAGGCTGGAGAGAACAAAGCTACAAAAGGCAATCATGTCAGAGATATACAGACAAGTCTCTTTTTTATGGCTATTGTTTTTATTGTAATAGATATGGTCACAAGAAATTAAAATGTAGAAAAAGAGCTAACAATTTTAGAAATAAGAAGGAAAGACAAGTAGAGTCAAGCAGACGCCACAACTCTTTTGCTCCTGTATCAAGCTTTGATGAAGAGACCATAGTATGCTACAAGTGCAACAACTACGGACACATAGCTCGGTATTGCAGAAGAATGTTCGAGTTAGTCAAGAAGGATCAGAGGTTCAAAGATCCATTCATCAAGAAGAAGAATCAGAGTGTCAAAGATCCATTCATCAGGAAAAAGGTTCAGACATGTACATGGCAAAAGAAACAACATGAAGATTCTATGATGGTGTAGACAGCTTTGCATGTTGGAGGTAAAGATCAGCCATGGTTAATTGATAGAGGATGTTCAAGGCATATGATAGGAGATAAAAATAAGTTCATTTCTCTAAAGAAGATTAATGGTGGTATAGTGAGGTTCAGAGATAAAACCATTACCAGGATAGCCGGAAAAGGTACTTTGAGTTTGGATTATGGTAGAACTAAGACTAAAAATGTTTTGTATGTAAAAGGTCTTAAGCATAATCTGTTGAGTGTTAGTCAAATTTGTGATCAAGGATACACATTAAGGTTTCATGCTGAAGGTTGTGAGATTAGAAGAAAAGATTCAAATGAGTTGATTGAAGATGCTCAAAGGATAGGGAACAATGTATATGTTTTGTCAGATATCTTCTCAAAGGCATGATCAAAGGATACATTTAAAGATTGGTGAGAGGAGTTGGGAGTAATTTCTATTACTAACTGCCATTGATGTTCAGCATCAAGTGAGGGGGAGCTAAGTGTTAGCTCCAGGTAGGCCCTTTGCCATTGATGTCAAAGGAGGAGAATAATAGGTATAGGTACAGGTGTAGAAAATAGGTACAAAAAACATGTACAATTTGCTACAATAAGGGGGAGTTATTGTATGTTTTTAGATGACAGTATGTGCAGGTGACAGGATGTGGTAGTTTCAGGATTGAGGTTGCCATCAATGACAAAGGGGGAGATTGTTGGAAATATTGTCATTGATGTCAAAGGTTTAGTATTATTGGTGATAAAGGCCCCATTGCATTTAATGTTATTTATCTTGGCTAATATGATTTAATATTTATTTAATATTAGCGAATATATTTTTGGTTGCATATGAGACAAAATAAGGGCCCATGGAGAAGTCGAAGAGTCACGAGATAAAGACAAAAGAAAGATGGGATGCATTTTCCCATGAAGAGTCATCTTGGGGAATACCAAGAGTCACCAAGTGAAGACAAAAGAGTAAAGGGCGAATTTCTCATGAAGGGACACTTTAAGAAATACAAAAAGTCACCAAAGATAAGGACAAAAGTGGGGAAGATGTTTATGGTCATGAAGGGTCACCACATGACTTTTCAAATGCTTGGATATGAAGGGTCATCCAAGATTGGTGCCATTTTCCATGAGGAATGAAAGGTCACAAAGGGGGAAGGCCAAAGGTCATTTGGAAAGCTATAAATAAAGGCTTGAGTAGCCATTTGTAATGTGTATGTGAGAGGTTGATTTGATATTGTAATATCTAGCTTAAAAGAGCAATTTTGAGAGGTGATTTGTATTTGTTATATCTAGCTTAGAAGAGCAAAAGTGAGAGAGAGGAAGGAGATGTATTGATCTATCATTTGTTGAGATAGCAATATTGAGAGATAGGTGTGTGGTATACACAAAGGGGTTGGTGCTCCTGTGGGTTGGTGCTCACAAATTGTTGCTGGGTTGGTGCTCCGTAAAGGGGTTGGTGCTCCTTTGGGTTGGTGCTCACAAATAGCAGCTGGGTTGGTGCTCAGAAAAGGGGTTTGAAGCTCCTGTGGGGTGGTGCTCACGAATTGTAGCTGAGGTTTGTACTTGGCAAAGGGGTATGGTGCTCCTATGGGGTTGTTCTCATGAATATATTTGAGATTGATTCTCTATGGTTTTTCCCACATTGGGTTTCCACGTTATATCTAGTGTCTCTCTATGTCTTGTGTGATGTTTATTATTTGAGCTTTATTGCATATATTGAATGTTTGTTTAAGTGGAATTTGATAAAGGGTAAGTTTTATAAGATATATAATATACTGATTCACCCTCCCTTCTCAGTATATTCCGTGCTTAACAGATCATGCCCTAAGAGTGAAATTCATAGTTGATTAGATGCATCCCTTAAGAGAATATCCTCATCCTTCAGTGTGCAAACTGAGCAAACTTCCATCATGTGGTGTAGGAGAATTGTGAGGGTTAGAGATGAACCATTAGCTATTACACATACATGGATGAGTCTTTTAATAAATCTCAAGATGATTATCTCTAACTCAAGATGGGATATACATGATAATAAGTTTTTTCTCACTGCCAAATCTCTCAAAATAGGCTAAAAGTTAGTCAATGGGGCCGTATATTCTAACATGTTATCCCAATCAACTAATCATCTACATAGATACATTCAGATAGGTGTTTCAATTAAATAATAATTATTTTATAGTCTTGATCATGCCATGAGAGTGAAGGTTTTAGTTGATTAGATGCATCCCTTAAGAGAATCTGCTCATCCTTGAGTGTGTAAATTGAGTAAACTTCTATCGTGTATTGCTAGAGATAAATCATTAGCTCTTACATGTGCATGGATGAGTCCTGTAATAAATCCTAAGAGGATTCTCTCTAACTTGAGCTGGAAAGACATAAAAATAAGGTTTTTTTTGTAGCCAAAGATTTTATAATGGACCAATTTAGTAATGGGGCCATATATCCTGAGTCGTTAGCCCAATTGATGAACCATCTATGTGGACACATCTGGATGAGAATTTTTATGCTAGGATAATTGTTGTCTGGTCTCGATTAGACCCTAAGAGCGAAGGTTTTGGTTGATCAGATGCATCCCTTAAGATAATATCCTTGTCCCTGAGTATGTAAATTGAGTGAACTTTTGTCTCACATTACAGGAGAACTGTGAGGGCTAGAGATGGGCCGTTAGATCTTACACATGCAAATATAACTCTTCTAAGAAATCTTAGGAGGTTTCTCTCTAACTCCATACCATAATTAAGGTGTAAATAAGACTATTTTCCTATTTTATTGAAAACACAAACATAGAGAAGGTGAAAACCTATTTGCTTAAGGTAGATAACATTAATATGAATTATTTTTTGGCTTCTCTACTCACAACACCAACCACATGAAGGTGGAATCTCATCTAGTGCCACTAACCTATATTAAAATTATTAGTAAAGAAATTAAACATAAATAAATAAATAATGATAAAATAATTAAAAATTAAAATACATTAAATCAAATAAGTAAACTATATTAATTTGAAATACAAGATAACAATTCAATCTAATGTACCTTTAGGATCATCTCTATTTTCAAGTGTTTTAAGAATCACTTCATTGTCAGATTCAAGTACTTTCCACAAAATTTTATTGTGCATCTTTCCATGGTATTTGATCATTTAAATATTTGTATTAATAACTAGATTTAAATAATGAAGCATCTCCTTGTGTGTTTCAAAGTCCTCAAATAATAATTATTTTATTTTATTTATGATAGTACCTATGAGGCCAAGTTTTTGTAACCACTATGGATCTAATGGGCTAAATTAGCTCTTCTCCATCCATAACATTTGTGGTTAATTTTTTTGGCCTCTATACAATGACACAAGTATTAGTATGTTCCCTCATCATTGTCCTCAGGTGCAACAACTACAAATACATGCCCTACATTTTAAAGTATAATCAAATTGTAAGCACATCTAGGAAAAAACAAATATAACACTAATATCTAAGGTTGTATATTTAATTAAGAATAATTTTTACCTAGTTGCACAAGATGTAAAATGTGGTCAAAGTCAACTAATGATGCCATTTCATGATTCATCAATTGTTGGAGTGGATGGCTACTCTCTACAAGTGATATGGGTATACAATACCATTCATCAACCCATTCTTTTGACTCACATTCATTCCAATTAAATTCTATACATTCAGAATAAAAACACGCCATATAAATAGTCCCTAAACTTGAATTTGAGCTTTGAATGGAGTGGAAAACATTGGATCCAGGTACTGTACTGCAATCTTCATACATTGCCTTCTATTGTTCCTCCATTAACCAAAGGAATATTCACACATGAGAATGTTTATCTGATCCATGATAAATATTTTTATTACACCAAGTCACAATAATTATAACATCGATCAAATTAACACCATCCTTGTGATTTCCCAGCTCTCTTTTAAGGGCTCTTTTTACACATGCACCTGCACCATCATGTTCCTCTTTTTCATGCCTAGCCTCAAAGAAGCTCCATAAATGTTGAATACCATTATTATTATGCATTCTACTTAACCAATAAAACATTGAAGAATTCTTAAACTTCCCTACACAATTGTCTAACTAAATTTAGTGTGTTTCAAACATGTTTTATTTTGCATTCATATTTATAAAAGATATCTCAAAACAACCTTGGATAAACTCTGGAGAATTTGATCTGTCATTGCTCATATAAAAGTGTCTTTCCTTCAAAATATTTCTATTGTCATCTATGCTATTAGGTATATGTTTGAATATAATATGAATAAAAATTCCAACTTGAATTGAATTATATTATTAGGATTGAGCCTTATTCTGTGATTGTAGTGTTATTTATCAACAAAATCCATAATCAAAATAATGGTCCAAATGGGAAGTTATCCTTGCATACCTTGAATTGATTATCTAACCATTTCAATTTGTGTATGTGTCTTGCATATTGGTAGATAATATTATTCTTGAATTCAAACATGGAATTAGATACAAAAATTTTGGTCATAATTAATTCACATATTGATGAATATTTTCCATCTTTTAACACATCACAAATTTTTACTTCTTATAATCAGCTAGTTACCTTCCAGATTCATGTGAAATTTATTCATGTATATAGCTCGTCAAATTTGAAAAACCACCACAATTGTTACATGTTCCATCTAAACATTGTTTAGAAAAAGAAATGTCCCTCGAGTCTTTGACTAGGAAATCCATTGGATTAATTCTCTTGATGTCTTAGGTGGGGAAGACACCATACATTCTTGAAAAATCTCTTTAGTATGTAAAGTATAACGTATATGATAAAAAACATCAAAATGCATATTACATTCAACATGTACCCTACAATAACATGTGGTGCATGCTTGGTTGATTGTAACATAGAAATTCTTGCACATCTCAAATGACCTTTTGCTAATTATCAATTGGCCATTAAAATTTTCAATAATTTTTTTATAAAATTATGTTTGGGCCATGTCTAAGAAATGTTTTGCATGTGGCTCATAGTTTTTGGATCCTTTTCTTCTTTTAAAAATATATTTTACATTAGATGAGATCCTTGTGTTATCATTCCAAATATTTTCAATTAAATGTTTTGTTCCTTCAATTAATTCCTTATCTTTTCATGGTAGTCTACCACTAAACGCCCAACAATCTGTGAGTGAAGGGTTATTAAGCCTTGTTCTTATTTTTACAGTATTTATTAAATTTTTTCTATTTAAATTTAAGGATTTACTTGTTTCACTAAGAATTCAAACTTTAGATGTTAGCTTACTCACTATAGATTCCATTATTACTCATGTTGTCACAATACTATTTTTTTTTTACTTTTATTTCTTATTGCCTTAAATGCATTAAATAGATTCTTTACTATTATATTATTTCTTTCTGCCATATTGAATGTTCTTGACCCTAAATTATACATCATATGATGTATTTTTTGCATTTTCTTTAATTGAACAAATATTTGACATCTTTTTGTTTTTTTTTTTAAATTTTCAAATGCATGGTCCTATACACGTCGAGCATGATGTTGAATTGATAGTTTTGACATTTTACCTTCCATAAGTTCTATTATTTTTTCATCTATTTCAACCAAATACCTTGGTTTTCATCTTATTATAATTGGACGTGTGGGTGTATGAGCTATATTTTATATTAAATTATGTGGTATTACCACTTCAATCATAGTAGGGATAATGGAGGGCCGACTATCTACATTAGACCCTATAATCGAATTGAATTCCTCTTCATTAGGAGACACATGATTTGGGGGAATTACTTGATGTTGATTATCATCATACTTGAAACCTTTATTATGAATGTATGTTTCATGATATTGTGTTTGTCCATATGTTTCATCACTCATTACAAATTTATTACTTACATGCTATAAATTTTGAATTTCATCATTCAGTAAAGATTGGTTGAGTTTTCTTGTCTCATTTGAAGACATATCTAAAATAAATTATATAGAATTGGGCATGTTATTTTCATTTGAAATATTACCTATTGTGGAGGAAACACCTTCACCTTGTTTAGAAGCCCTTATGGATGCTCTCCTATTTGCTTGTCTTTTTCTATTTTTTTCTCTCTTCTCTTCAATTTCCTTATTTGTTAGCTCTTTGATTGGTATTTTATGATGACTTTACAACCCCTTTATTTATCTTTACCAAAATAATCCAATTGTAGATTTAAACTTGAAGAATTTGTAGTGATTCAAACAAAGTGAATGGAAAATTTACCAAATTCACATAGTTACATAAAAAAACTAGCTTATAGTTTGCAAAGAACAAAAAAAATGAACAAATTTTGTTGAAAATCTAAGAGAAATTCATGAATCACAAAGGGCTTATGTGATTTTGAAAGCACACATGCCTTTTTTGATCCACGAAAAATGGGTAAAAATAATTAATAGGGTGAAAATTTGGTTTACAAAGGGCTTGCACCCTTTATAATTTTACAAATTTATGTTTGTCGCTTATTCCAAAATTGCCTTAATTTTAGGCTTGGGGGGTCCCAAACCTAGTCCAAACCCTGTCATGAACTAGCCAATTTAATTTCTAAAAAAATTAAGGGTTTTTTAATCCTTATCGACACATCTGATCAGGCAGCTTTTATTATTTAAAAAAAAAATTATATGGATTTGTAGAGGGAAAAACATAGTTTTAGAATATATATGTGTGTGTGTGTGTGTGTGTGTGTTAGAATATTATTTATAATTATTACTTAATTTTTACATAACATACCTCATTATGGACTATATACACATCATCACAAATTTTCTTATAACTTTTTTAAAATTAAGTTGAACATTTATAAAACTTATATCTCAACAATCTATACATTGTCAACTATACTTTAAAAAAATAATTTTCATGAAGTTAAGGTCAAAAAGTTATGTTCGTATACTTGCAGTTTCAATTTTCTAGTTGTCTTGACTTGTAAAATTACTTAATTTTTTTTTATATAATAAAAAATACTCTCAACAATCTTCAACATTTCACCTATCCATATATGAAGTTTCATATAAAAATTCAATTATTTACTCATATAAAAAATATTTTCAATGATCTTCAACATTTCACCTATCCATATATGAAGTTTCATACAAAAATTCATTCATTTACTCAAAAATAGTGTGTTTGTACACATGCAATCTCCTTATTTTTTCATAAAAAATGACCAACTTATTATCATAAATGCATCTATTTTTCACACTTCTATAATTTGGATATTGAAAAATGGCATCCTACTAAAAATTAGTGGACAAAAACGTAGTAGTTAAAAATGTGGCAAGGACAAAACATTGTAAAGGTTGCTCTCACATAGAATATGACACAACTTTCAACTAACGGTCTAAACTCACAAAATCACATTTTTCTTTATTATTTTGCTTGTAAATTTGGTGCATTACTTTTCCACCATGAAATGTTAACTACTATCACCAAAATGAACTAGATAATAAATAAACAATGTGATAATGACTAAAATGTCTCAATTATGCTCTCCAAAATATTTTTGTGACATTACCAATACCACTACATTTTTACTCACTATGTTTTGTCCTGATGATATTTTTGTCATACTACATTTTTACCGTTACATTTTTGTCTACTACGTTATCTCATAAAACTAAAAAAATTATATATTTAAAAACTACATTCAAAATATCACAATTCATATTCTTATGTCATTGTCAAATTCTTTATTGAGGTGTCTCTAACATTCTCTCCAAGTTTAACTATTGTTATTTTTAAAAAAAAGGGTGTCACTTTATACCCCCTTTTTGTCCCCCATTATCCTATATTTACCCGTGTAGACAATGTAATTGATAAAAAAAATCATAATGCATACCATCAAGTAGGTGTGAAGAAACACACCAAGATGGTAACATTGTCTAACATGTTATTACAACTTATTTCTTAAGTTGTCAAACACATAATAAATGATTGATTAGACAAACAAACCAAACATTGCACATAAACAAAAAAACTAATGAAAGCAAATGAGAGATATAAAACTTGATGTTATCGATAATAATGAATTGTGGGAATTCTCTGGTAGACTCCCATGGAAAGACAAGGATATAGTTGATGCCCTAAAATATTTACTTACAAAATTTTGGAAAGATAACACAAAGGTATCACCTAATATTAGAGGTGTAGTGAAAAGAAGAGTTGGCTCTTGTAACCATGAACCACATCCCTAACATTTTTTAGATGACTCAAACATAATTATACTCTAATTTTTTTTTCAAATATCTATAAATTTTTATTAGTCAAATGTATTTTAAAATGGCCAAACCCTTCTATGTGAAAATCAATCATACATGCACTACTTGTTGTAGGCAACATGTTGAATTTTTGATACATTATGATATTTTTCATCATGTTTATTGTATTATAAATATTAAAAATATTTTATAGGAGTGTGGAATGGAAGCCCTTCCAAAATCAGCAAATGAATTTATTCCATCCATTTTTTGTGAAAGATGAGATGGATAATTTTTTTATAATAGGGCATGTTTGGATGGAACTTGCAACATTTGTGATGGATTGCCAAAATTAAAAAATTGTACCCATAGAATTGATTGGTTTTAGTAAATATAAATATGTGACATATCAATTAAAGTATGAAAATAAATCTAAAAGGTGTGAGCTTGTTACAAAATAAATATCTGTTTCTAAATTTATGGATAAATTCAGGGAGGAAATTATATGAGTATATAAGGGACACACATAGAGCTGAATGGTTAGATGAAAAATTAAAGTTAAGGACACATTCTTGATTGGTACTATTGTTTTATTAGTTGACTTTGTAGATAATTACACATTGTAACCATAAAAAGAGGTTCAATCATAATACTACAATTTAGTATAAGTTTCTTTTTTTGTGCATGTTATCACATAGGATTGCACCTATCTTGATTCTATAACTTGTGAAATTGCCTAATGACATAATGGAAAAACCTCCAAAGCTATGGGACCTTAGCAATTTGAGGTTAATCCCTAGAGAAGGTTGGATTCCTTTCACTAAATCTGATGTAAACTGATAAAATATCAGTTTTGTGGAAATCTCGCCCTTTAGTGATTTTGAATCTTAAACTAGGGTTTTGATGGGGAAAAGGGTTGAAGAATTGACATTTACAAAAAACCAAAAATATGGTGATTGCATCAAATATTTTATATTGGATTTTAATGCTTGCTTTATGAACATAATAGAGCAAAAAATATGTTGAATTTGTTTTAGCACAAACTTATACATATGAGAAATCAAAGGTAATATTTTAGCTACTTTTCACAAAAGGGAAAAGTATCTTTATTTCAAACAATATTTTCAAGAGGGTAAAATACCATAGATGAATTTATTGAGATTGAAACAAAAAGAAAAATATTTCACAAATAATCAAACAACTTGCACACACACAGAGATCTCTTAAGACAAAAAAGACAAATATTCAACTTTATTTCTCTCCAAAGGTTACAGCTTGTAGTAAATACATTCAAAATGCATAAAATATAACTAATGGAAATAAAATATTGGGCAATGGGATCTACCCATTTTTATACAAAACATGTCATAAAAGATATGTAGTTATTAAGACTCAAATGCCCAGTGAAGAAAGTCATGCAAATATGAAACCCTCATGTAAGAGAGGTGAGCTCTTCTATTTCTGACATTTTTTGGACTCGTAGAATGGCTAGAACATGGCATGCATGAGTTGGGCATGATCATGGGCATAACATGTCATGGTATGGCATGGTTGGGACTAAATATCTCCATGCAATGCTTCCTTATCTAATAGTGGCTGAAAATAGCTTCCTCATACAAAAAGAGGCACCCAAAATAGAACTTGACCTTTCAAAATAAAAGATAACATTGAAAATAATTTCAAGTCTATTTTCATACAAAACTCTAGCGTGCAAAAATTTAAGTGAGACTTTTACAACTTTCTAAGTCTTTATCACTTTAGCCATAGTGAACCGTGCAATTTACACTTCATGATTTTTCATCTTTTTAACAATTTACATCTATCAAAATAGAAAGTGCAATTTGTACTTGTGCTTTTTGCAAATTTTAGATTATAAAAAAATATAAAGTGTAAAAATTACGTCTTTATCTTTCTAAAAAAGATTTATAAAAATATAGTTGTACCTTTGCAATTATAACTTGAAATGAAATTATAAATATAACATTTAAAACATTCAAAAAAGAGGGAAAATTAATCAATTTTTAGAACTTCAGCTTTCTTGTCCTTTTTGACCTACAGCTTCTCTATATATGCATCAAAGGCTTTGAAAATCTATTGAATTTAATCTATATCCGGCCCATAAGAATAGATGTTATAGGCTACATAATCTACCTAGACATCAAATAATTCTCTTTTGAAGGTTATTATGCCCTAAATTTTAGTCCTCATCTTATCAATTACTTTCTCATACCTGATGAACATGTGGATGAAACTTAGGATAAAGACTATTTTAATTGAAGGATATTGTTGGCATCATCTACTGGTCAGCATGACATTGAGTTCATCATGTCATCAATCTCATATAATGCATCAATTGCCTTGTCATGAGCCTCCTTGGCCTATTTAATAGACTTTGTCAATACTCTTATCTAAAATTGAGCATTCCTATGTGGTTATTCATGCTCAACACCATCCTTTAATATATTTTTAGAAATGAGGGTATTCATATCAATCAATTTTATGGTTTTTAATTTAGGATAATAGAGATTTAAAGTCTGAATCTTTCCTTCATACTAATTGAGTTGTTCTTTTAAAATATCCTTTCTCTCCATGATTATTCCATAATGTTCCATCATGGATGCAAGAAACCTATTTCGTTTAGTGACCAATTCCTTAGACCTTTATTTTTTACCCTTCCCATGTGAGCAATCTCTCAAATAAAATCAATTATAGCTTGATCTGGACTGATTGAATGTATTGCATATAGGCTTTATAAATTAGTTTGGTGCTTCGATCAATTGATCTACCCTTCATTTCATATCATCCTTGGTGGATTTATCATGATCAATTATTTGGAAGAGAGCGTTTATACCTATCTACACATCATGTTTGAGTCCATCTCTTGTTTGCCAACCAAGGTGTCTATGAGAAACTTGATAATCTTCTACCATAATATCCTCTTTTGATTTTTCTGGTGGGGGGACTTCAATTTTAACATATCTCTCTCCTTTATCATTATCAAATGTTCTTGAGAGGGTCATGGGAATGGGTTTTGATTTCTTCTTGACTTTTGACACACTGAAGTCCAAAGTGCTATGATAAATCATTATTTTTTGCTTCTTACTCACTGATTGTGCTAACCATTTAGGGATAGCATTTTGTTGATTTGACACTATCACCAAAAAATTTGTAACTGGTTTAGCTATACTAGCTGATACTATGACTAATGGAGACCTCTGGGAAGATGATACTATTGGTTGCTTAGGATGTGCCTATGAAGATCTAATCACATCAATAGTTTGCAAATAAATATTTATACTAAGTGTCTAGGTTTCCCTAACCTTTATTGATGGTATAGTTGAAACAGTGGAAATGGGGGAGTGGAGGCAATGGATGTAGTTGTTCCTATTGAGGGAGTAGAGGATAGAATGGACATAGGGGTTGTGAATTTTGGAATTGGTGGAAGGGTGGAAGCCGAAAATTGAATATGTCAATTAAGTGTGTAGGAACACTCAAGGTTAGTGATGTGAAAATATTGGGTTGAGATGAAGGGAAAACAATAATAATCAGGGGTAGGGGTGGCTTGCAACACTATAGTCAAGATGATTGATTCCATGGTAATGTACTATTGGGTGGTGTTGGGAATTAATGGTGATGAAATGAAAGGAATTATAAATGGAATGGAAAATGGGGGTGGATCAAATGGGGAAGGTAAAGTGGGAGGAAGGGAAAGTGAAGTGGAAACTTGAGCTTCCATTGTAGGGGGACTCTAAGAATCCACTTGACTTATTTATACTGATTACACTTGGCTTATTGATGTGGGTGGAATGGTAGGTGAAGTGGAGACAAGTGGAGGGCTTGATACTAGAGGTAGAAGAGCTGAAACTTATGGAATAATGGGGACCTAAGATACTTGAGGAGTGGAAACAACTGGTGGAGGTGTTGAAATCTCTTATACAATATGGTTAGGAGAAGGGGGAGTAGTGGAAATAGGAGTCAAGGCTATGGGATCTGAAATTGTTGTTCCCTATGCTATTATTGATGTGTCTTCTACTAAAAGATTGATTGGTTTATTTACCTTGCTTTCTTGATTCCATTTTATTTGCTTTAGTCTTTATTTTCTTCTTCTTCTTAGGTTCCTCTAATGGTTTAATGAGGCCCTCATCTAATAGAGAAATATCTTCTGATTTGAGATTCAAAAGCTTCTCCTTAACCCCTATTGTCTCCCTTGTGATTTGCACACCTTTGATTTTCAACCAACTAATTATTTTATTGATCATAGGGGTTATTGTATCAAATAGAGAGAAAGATTTAGGAACTGACCACCTCACTGGTGGTAAAGGTCTAGTAATGATTTGTGTTAGGTAGATTAGGTCTCTCTAGATTTTTCATCCACCATGTCATAAAAGAATGGTGCCAGATCATAGTCTTTTATTTTTTGTAGGGACATCCTAGATTAATCCCTCATTTTGACCATCTCTTCATCATCACAATCTTCCCAAAAATATTCATAATAAGGAACATGTTCATATGTTTCCAATTCTAGTGTATTATTAACCTTACCATATGGATCAAAATAAGGCCTACACTCTAGAGTCCTTAGTTTAACTTGGCACAGCTCCACCTCCATAGTTATGGCCTTCAAGAGGGATTGGCATGTGTAGCATTTAATATAAATTAGGAAACATATCCCTACCTTATGTCTATTTGAGAGGAGTTTGTGTGTCTCCACAAGTTTCCTAACTAACTCCAACAATGTCCATTTATCACTTACATACTAGGGAAGTGTGTAGGGACAACCACTAAATCTGAATACCTTAATGTAGGTGTAGGTGGGGAACTGTATGAATTAAGAACTCCATTTGGTGATCTCATCTTTTGCTGCTTGGAAGAACTTTGTTTTCCCAAGATCTTGATCAAAAATGATAATGATTTTGTATATGAAGGCATCATTGAATCTCCTAAACTATTATCTACTAGCCTATAGTGTGAGATCAGGGTAGTAATTGTAAACTTTGGTTATTTCCTCAAGAATTGTATTGAATCTTGGGAACAATATTTCTTTGGCTAAGATATAAATAATATATGATGTCATATAAAACTTACTTGCTGTTTACACCTCCATCAATTGGTTGTGGAGGGAATTACTTATCAATTGGACCCAATGTATATGTTATTTATTTACTCTGATGATCTAGATATACTAGTACATCAATTCTTGATAGCACTTAGCATAAGGATTGTCAGTGACTCTATGTAGCAGTGTTATAATATCTCCTACCTCCTCTATGAAATTAGATATATACACAGTCTTAGGTAATCTGGTGGAGGAATTCTTGGGAGTCTTGAGCCATTTCTTGTTAATTATCTTTTGACATCCATCATTTTTATCATGAAATTGTGTAGATGTCTGTGGTGTTATATCCAAATAAATCTCAAATTTAGGGATGACAAAAACAAATATGATGAAGTTAAGATCTAGATCTAGACCCTCTCCCCTTTCTCACTGTAGACTTGTCTTCTATCAGGGTCATAATGTTGGGCCATTGTAAGGATAAACTCAAGGCTTTGAAAAGATAGAGGGAAGGTTTTAGATTATGGTAAACTAGAGTCATAGATACTATGATTTTGATCACTTTTAAAATATACACCTATCTTGGCCCAAAAATCTCTTATGTCAATGTGACCTAAATCTGTTTCTTTAATCTCTACCTTATTGGACTCCAAACAAGAAGTCACTCTAGTGCATTTATATTTGAACTTCATTTCCTTGGGGGGCATGAAAACTAAAGTTATTTCTTGTGAGAAACCAACTATGAAAGTTGGTAGAACCTATAGGTTTTTGGAGCACTTATATTCTCTGGTGGAACTTGGAGGTGCTGGAAGCATGTCCACTCTTCATGATGCTTGAAGGATGTTATATTTTTGGTATAAATTGGAGGTGCTAAAATCACATCAGATGTCTATGGTGTTTGAATCACATTGCACCTCCAACAGAAGTGGAAGGTGCACAGAGCACACCCACTTTCTATGAAGGTTTATAAGATTGTATGGAATTTAGGTGCCTAAGGTAGGTTCAATGTCCATGGGGATGCTGGGGGAAAATTTGGAAGGGAATATTATCTAATTTGAAACTAAAGTATATGCTCGAGGATATTCATTTTAATTTTTGGAAAACCTTGCTTTCAAATGTGAAATCCTGGAGGGAAAATGAAGGGGTTTTTGGTAGATGCTTTGGGGGAAAATCCTCAAGATGAATATGAAAGCCTTGATTGCTATAGACTTACCTAGACATGCTAATTTGATAAGACAACCACACAAATCTACCTTCTAGTGATTTAGATGACAAATTTTTAATGGAAAAACCCTAACTAGGGAGGCCAAAAGAGAATTTGAATAGGAAAACTTTGAAAGAAATGAAAGCAACTCTAAAGCTTCAAACTAAAGGAATTTATGGTGGAAAATTAATGGAGGTACCATGAAATAGTCAAAAATGATGTGGAAGATGTCTTTTGCAATCATGGATCTCTTGTAGGTACTTCTCTTAACACGTGGATCAAGGAGTTGGTAGCATGGCATGAATAGATGGAGCTCCAAAATGCATTTAGTAGATTAATAAATGATAATAGAATATCGAAACACTTGATAAATAGTTATAAAAAACCCATAATTAATGTGAGATATGGTAATTAGTGGCAAAAGTTTGACCTGCTTAGAGCAGGTCCACTTTTTATGATCGAGAAAATGTGGTTTAATGAAAGACGTAACCCATAGGGCACTTTGCACATTTATAACATGTAAAGTGAACTAGGGATTCCACATCTTGTGGTGTTATAAATTGGTAAATGGTTAGTGAAGGTTGAACCTACTTGGAGTAAGTCCACTCTCCATGGGAAGGATTGGCTTGGCAAGAAGTGGGACTCGATGTGCACTTTGCACGTTCAAAAACATGCAATGTGGACTTTAGTTTTTATATTTTGAAAAAGGGGTTTGATGAGTAGTTGGTGGGAGGTAGAGCTTGATGTGCACTTTGCACATTCAAAAATGTGCAATGTGCACTTTAGGTTCTACATTTTGTAGGCAGGGGGTTTGGCTCTTTAGCAGGATCTGGAGCGCATTATGCATTTTGCACATTATGAAAACATGCAAAGTGCACACTAAGTTCTGAATTCTATCAACTTGGGTGCATGGTGGGATTTAGAGTCTATCATACATTTTGAACATTAGTAAGATGTGCAAAGTGCATGGTGAGTTCTAGATTCCATGGTTTTTTAGATATGGGTGCTTCACAAGATCTGTAACCTACAAAGAAATTTACACAAATGAAAACTACTTCTATAGTTTTGGATTTTACAAGGAAAAAAGGGAAAAATGGGGTTTTAGGAGGACTCAGGGTTTTTCCTAAAAATCAAAGGGGGTCTTCCTTAGGGTGTTAGATATAATGAGATTTTTGGGTCAAAAATCTCAACATTTTTGGTGATCTCTGTGGGATGATTTCCTACTAATCATTTTCAATCCAATAGCCTTATAAGACATTATGCATAGAGTCAACTTTTCTCTAAAAAAAACTCTAACGTAGGGAAGAACAAATTGGGATTTGCCTAGACATGAAAAAAATAGAAAAAATAAACAAACAAAATAGGGAAAAAGCAACATAACCTAAGGAAATGAAACTTCTAATGAGTTTAACCTATGTAGAAGCACTTATTGAAAAAGACAACCTAACCCTATTATTTAAAAAATTTAAATCTTTTGGAACAAGTTCCTACCTCAAAATCAAGCTTTGAGGTATATCCCATTAACTAGGATTGGCAATTCTGCTCCATCAAGCTTGGAGAGCTAGAATGTGTTGGCTCCCTTGTACTAAGTGATGATATATCGACCACTCCATATTGCATCAAATTTGGTGTGCCTACTTAGTTTTTATTTATCTACATCCTACTTGAGGACCATGTCTCCTTCATTGAAGCTCCTTGCAAATGCCTTTTTGTCAAAAGTCTTTTTTATTTATGCCTAATTTGCTTCTAAGAATTTCATTGATTGAAGTATGATTTCTTCAAGCTCCTTGAGTTCAGCCAGTCTCACCATCATTTCATCATTATCGATTAGGTTCAATTAGTGATTAAGAGATATAAATGGAATTTCAATTGATATTGGTACTCTTGCTTCTCTTCCATATACCAACATGCAAGGTGAATTATCGATAGCTCTTTTCAATGTAATTCTATCATCCTAAAGTGATGATTTCAATTTTGTATGCCACGTCCTCTGGTTGTCTTCCATTATTAGTTTGATGATTCTGATGAGGTTTTCATTAGTTGACTCAGGTAGGCCATTACCTTGGGGGTAATAATTTGAATAATTTATCAAGTACACATTATTATTGATAGCCCATTTACTTACTTGAGTGCCCATAAATGCCTTAGTATTATCTGATATGATGGTGTGAGGAACATCGAACCTTGAAACTATGTTGTCCATGAATTTAAGAATAGATGTCTCAATAGCATATTTTAGAGAAACCACTTTAGTCCATCATGTAAAATAATCCATTTCTATGAAAACCCATTTATGGCCTACGCTTGATGGTGGATTAATCATGCTAATAAAATCAAATCCCCATTGAGTGAATGGTTGATTTACTTGACTTGGTCTGAAAGGAAGCATTTCTAGCCTTTGATTACCCGTGAAATAAGCACATTTTCATTGTTTCTTACCCATTGGTGGGTATCCTTGAATAAATCAAGCCAATAACAACCTCTTATCATTATCTTGATGGCTATAGTCCTTACAAAAAAAATTCCTCATGAGGGGTCATCATGAAACTGATCGAGCACTTTGGGAACTTACTCATGCTCAATACATCTTAACAAGAATCCATTCATGTCCTTCCGAAATAAAATTCCATCAATAAGAACCTAGGGGTTTTATTGAAATATAAAATATATTTTACTTGACTATTAAAATCCATAGGGGTATTCACCATTCTATAGGAAATGATTCATGTCTTGGATTTAGTTGTTGAAAGAAGGTGGATTGCCTAGCTAAAGTGTATTTTGAGAATACACTGTGTCAGATACTGGTTAAATAGTCTTGATGTTGATGTTCAGTTGTTCACAAAATAATTTACTCCTTACAAGCTTCATGATCATGATATCCACATCATACTCCATGAATTTGGTAATCCATCATGCTCATTTTTCATTTATCTCCCTACTTAGTAGAAATTCTTTGACGCTTTGGTGACTCACCATCAAATGTATTTAATTGTTGGAGAGCATATGCCTAAATTTCTTGAGGGATTTGATTACCACATATACTTGTTTCTCCAAAAAACTATAATTCTCCAAGTAACCTTTCAAAGATTGGCTAAAGAAATAAATGGGTTGTTCCAAATCTTCTTGATTATATTGAGTCAGAATGGATGAAATGCTTCCTTCCCCTCCAAATGCATAGATAATAAAGTATTTCTCATAGTTTGGGTTGACTAGGGTAGGAGATTGGGAAATATCCTATTTTATGGCCTTGAATCTATCTTTTCCCTCTTGAGTCTAGTTAAAAAGATCTCCCTTATTTAGAATTACAGTAAGGGGTTTGCCAAAAAGGAAAAATTTGGTACAAATCTTCTCACAAAGTTGATCTTCCTAAGAAAGCTTTGTAGGCATTTTTTGTGACTCAATAGTCTAATTTAGATATGGCTATAACTCATTTAGGGTCTATTATAATACCTTTTGGCACTATGTGTCTCAGTAGTTTCCCCTCATGTATTGTAAACATGCACTTCTTTGAGTTAAGGGAAACCCGAAATTCCCTTTACTGTTTGAAAATTTTCCTCAAGTGGTCTAGGTATGCATCAACATTCTTTGAATAGATAATAATATCATCTATATATATATTATAATTATTTCATTTATTAAACCTTTAAATGCCATATCCATGGCTTTCTAAAAAGTTACACCTATATTTGCAAGACCAAATGGCATCTTCTTATATGCGTACATGCCCCATTTGGTGGTGAAAATGGTTTAAATTGGTTTGATTCCTGTACCAAGATTTGGTTATAACCTAAATAACCATCTAGAAGAGAGAATATTTTATATCCTAATACTATCAACAAAATTTTTTCCATAGGGGTAAGAGGATAGTGATCTTTCAATTATGCTTAATTTAGGTTTCTAAAGTCCACACACAACTAGATTTCACTATTTTTCTTTATAATAGGGACCATATTTTCTACCCAAGGCTGAGTGTTTGATTAAAAATATTATATTAGCCTATATCAACTTAGAGATCTCATTTTTCATCAAGGGTTAAATCTTGGGATTGATAGGTCTTTGTTTATGCCTGACAGGTTTTGTATTTGGATCTATTTAAACTTGGATCAAATCCTCTTAAGTCATGATAACTCCAAGCAAAGTTATCATCAAACTCTTGACATAATTGAAAAAATTCATGCTTTTCTAGAAATATTGCATACCTTGCCTATCTTGAGAGAATTGCCTTCTAAGATGATGATGGGTTCACAATCTTCTTCATTTACTATAATGTTCTTATTTTTACCTTTCAACTGGTCATCCAAATTGAAGATATTTTCTTGTGTAACGAGACCCGTAGGTATTTTTTTTGTTTTTAACTAAATAATCTAATCATCATATTGGTCTTGTAGCCTCTAAATAATCTCAAAAATTTACAATATGCTTGTCACTATCAAATACTTATCAATTAGTTACATTATCAAGGATAGAAGGCCTTACAATTAGCCTCACATGTTGGATATTCTTCTTCTTTATTTTGACTGGTAGGTTATACTAGGACCCCACCGAGGCCATATTGTCAACATCTTTATTATGTGCCCTTATTACGGCTTAAATATTCAAAGCAGTGAAATCTTATAACAGGTCCCAAACCCTACTTTTGTAAGACCTTAACAAATTATTTTTGGTTACACCTTTTGATCTAAATTGGTAAACGATGAGCTCAATATTAGCAATTATCTACAAAATCTTTATTGCTCTATCTTTGGCCAATTGGAGGCCTAAAATCAAGGCTTCATATTTAACTATATTTTTGGTACAACTGAATTGAAGTTTGAATGAGTAGAATTAGCTCTCCTTCTATGGGAAAATCAATACAATTCCTGCACCTCGCCATTTTTTCTTCTTGAGCCATCAAAAAATAACTGTCACTTCCCTTGAAAATATTTGGTAGGTTTGACTAAATTTTGGATAATTGCATATTTCTCATGAATGCAATATGTTCCTTACCATGTTTCCTATACATAGCCATAAGGATCTAATTATAGATCTGATCCCCATTTGTCCAAATGAGTGTCTATAATTTATTCTACAAGTGTTACATTCTCTTGACCTGTTTTTTCCTCTTCTTGATATTGCAATCTATAATTTATTTCTATGGGAGGAATAAGATTGTATTTCTCTGTATGATCTTTTGCAATTGGATCATCTCTTATTGTTACTCTAGTTTCATATCTCGTTTGAAGTAACATGTGAGACCAATCTAAAGATAGGTACCCTCCCATCTTTGTGGTGAAATATCTTGAAAGATAAATAGTAAAGTAAGGGGGAAGGTCTATGACTAAAATGTCTTGAGTAATGAATAGGCTTGGGCAAGCATGAATAGTGAGGTTCAATCCCTTTATGGTTCCTACTATTTGAACATTAGTCCCATCTAGTTACACTACTCCCTTATTAACAAGTGTGTATTTTATTCCCAAAGCATCAACTATTTTATTGGGCATTATTGAACTACTAGCCCCTGAATCTACCATGAAATTGTGTACCATATGTTTCCCTATTATAAGTAAAAGATAGAAGGGGGAGGCTTACCATTTTTGCCCATTTTATTATCAGCTTAAGGATGGCATAGATTTATTATAGGTTTAGGCCCATTGGATGGAATTTTTTTGATATCTGGTAATTCTTCAGAGTCTCCTGTAGTAAGTCCCTTTGTGTTGGTATAGATAATGCTTCCCACATAGTGACGTTCAGATTAGTCTTTTTCATTTGATCAACTATGCTAAGAGGGATATTACCAACCTTTATTGGTGCTTTTATAGGGGATGCATCCTCTTTTACAATATTTGGAGTGGGCACCTTTGCTTTGAATTGATTTGTAGGTACAAAGGGTGCCCTTTGTACTGTGTTTCTCTTTGTTGATTCCACTGTAGCTTTAGAAGTTGAAGCTTGTTCTACCTTGGGGGGTTGATCAAATTTTATTGCTCTTTTCTTGGAACATGTATTAGCTGCTACAAGACCTCCACCATTAAAAAATGCTTCATCTTAGCTTATGCCATCAAAATCATCCTCTTACTAGTTTAGAAGAGTTGCTTCAGTTTGAGCAGGTTCTTATGTATCTGTTTATTGGGAAGTAGATTCTTCTTTTTCTCCTTACATGCTTGTTATGCCTTGCACCATCAAGGCTTGACTGATTACACCATTGGGGCAAGTGTTTTGATTATGGGGCTGATTGCAAGGATAACACCACTTGTACTCTTGAGCCAAATTAATTTGAATAGGGACAATGACTTTGGAAACTCCTAGTGCCAATAAAGCACATACATTTGGAGGTCTTGGCTATGAATTATGTCCTTATTGTTGGTTGTTGCCTTGATATGGCTTCCTATCTCCCTGATATGGTTTCTTATTCCCTTAGTATGAAAGTTTAGATGGCTAAAAAGGTTTGTAGTTTTGGGCTTGTTGCCTTTTCATTACCACTAACTCATTTTTGAAGCTCTTAAGTAATGAATTTACCTTATATAGATCATCTGAAGGTGTAAAATTCAAATAAGGTGCCTTACTTTTAATATAATTTGGAGTAAGTGTAAGTGGGGGAATAGGGGTTATTTCTAGACATAGAGGCATTAGTTTCCTTGGTGCAATTTTATCGACTTGGATTAAATAATTCTCTACCCTTATTGCAATATCGTAAGCTACAAGAAGTGTGGTGCTACCCATTGACTAGATCATTATTGTTATATCACTATTGAGGGATTTTAGGTAATACAAGAAAGTATTATTTTAAGTAGATTTAACCAAGAATGAGATTCCATTCCAGGTTCTCTAAAAATTGAGGAGATAATTGAATAGTAGTTAACTATTCAACCAAGGAAAGGTGGTCACTCTTATCCTCAAAATGGGTGCACATTAAAGTGCCTAACTCATCCCAAACTTAGATTGAGGTGGAAGCAAGGCCTTTGTACCATTTCAAAGCTTTCCCCTTGAAAAAGGAGACTAGAATTCTGATTGCAAAATTATCTTAGACTACGTTATGGATTAAACAGAGGTCAGCAATATCTTGTGTGTGATTTGAAGCAATGGTAGAGGTTTCATCAGTAAAATATGGTAGGATTTTTAAGGCCGAGACTAGTATATCATCATGTTCGGCCAAAATGAGTGGATTGTCTATATTGGAAGCTATGAAATTCTAATTTCATAGTCATTATGGGAGGTATAACACTAATAGGAGTTATCAAATGGGATGGAAATATAACTATAGGATATACCTTAAGCTGAGGGGTGACTAATTTTTATATCTTTTTAGATGGAAATGATAATTATAAAAAATCAGCCCTCTTACCTTTAGTAGATGATCTTGTCTATTTGATTGGCATACATCACCTTGAAATTATGAGTCTGTAAGCTAGTGGAGTCACTAGGTACTTTGATATTTGCACAAAACTCATTTAATGCTTGCTGAGAATAACACCAATCTTTGTGTAATTTTTGGGTCCCATTGGGTGTGCCAAAAACTATTATCACATAAGATTGCACCTATCTTAATCCTATAGCTTGTTGTACAATTTCCTAATGACACAATAGAAAAACCTCCAAAGATGTGGGACCTTGGTAATTTGAGGTTAATATTTAGATAAGGCTAGCTTCCTTTCACTAAATCTGATGCAAACTAATAAAATACCAATTTTATGGAAATCTCACTCTTTAGTGATTTTGAATCCTAAACTAGGGGTTTGATGGGCAAAAAGGTTGAAGAATTAAAATTTGTAGAAAACTAAAAATATGGTGATTTCACCAAATATTTTATAGTGGATTTTAATGCTTGATTTATGAACATAATAGAGCAGAAAATATGTTGAATTTGTTTCAACACAAACTTATACAGATGAGAAATTAGAGGTAGTGTTTTACCTATTTCTCATAAAAATGAAAAATATATTTATTTTAGACAATATTTTCAAGAGGGTAAAATATCATAGATGAATTTCTTGAGATTGAAACAAAGAGACAAATATTCCACAAATTATCAAACAACTTGCACACACACACAGATCTCTCAAGACAAGAAAGGCAAATCTTCAACTTTATTTCTCTCCAAAGGTTATAGATTGTAGTAAATACATTCAAAATGTAGAAAATATAACTAACAACAAACAAAAATATTGGGCCATGGTGTATGTCCATTTTTATACAAAATATGTCATAGAAGACATGTAGTTGTTGAAACTCAAATGCCTAGTGAAGAAACTCATGCAAATCTGAAACCCTCATGCAAGAGACGTGAGGTCTTCTATTTATGGCATTTTTTAGACTTATACAATGGCTACTACATGGCATGCATGAGCTTGGCATGATCCTGGGCATATCATGGCATGGTATGGCATGGTTAGGACTGAAGATCTCCATACAATGCTTCCTTATCTAATAGTGGCTGAAAATAACTTCCTCATGCAAAAAGTGATGCCCTGACCTTTCAAAATAAAAGATAACATTGGAAACAATTACAAATTTATTTTCATGTAAAACTCTAGTGTGAAAAACATTAAGTGAGACTTTTACAACTTTCTAAGTCTTTATCACTTTAGCCATAATGAACCATGCAATTTACACTTCATGATTTTGCACTTTTTTAACAATTCACATATATCAAGATGGAAAGTGCAATTTGCATTTGTGCTTTTTGTAACTTTCACATTTTCAAAAAATATAAAGTGTAAAAAATATGTCTTTCTCTTTCTCAAAAAGATTTATAAAAATATAGTTATACCTTTGCAATTACAACTTGTAATGTCTTGAAATGAAATTACAAATATAACATTGAAAAGATTCAAAAGAGAGGGACAATTAATCAATTTTCATAACTTTTTTAGCTTTCTTGTCCTTCTCAACCTATAACTTCTCTATATATGCATCAAAGGCTTTAAAAATCTCTTGAATTTACTCTACATCTGGCCTGTAAGAATAGATGTTGGAGGCTACATAATTTGCCTAGACATCAAAGAATTCTCTTTTGAAGGTTCTTATGCCTTGCATTTTAGTCTTCATATTATCAATTGCTTTCTCATACCTGATGAACCTATGGATGGAACTTAGGATAAAGATTGTGTCCTTTGCAGACTCCTTAACTATTACTTTGAAATTATTTTTAACTTGTTCTACCTGAAGGAGATTGTTGGCAACATCTACTGGTCGACATGACATTGAGTTCATCATGTCGTCAATCTCATATAATACATCAATTTTCTTATTATGATCCTCTTTGGCCTATTCAATAGACTCTGACAGTACTCTTATCCAAAATTGAGCAACCCTATGTAGTTATTCATGCTCAACATCATCTTTCAATATATTCTCAACAATGAGGGTATTCATAATCAATTTTATGGCTATTAATTTGGGATAATAGAGATTCAAAGTCTGAATCTCTCTTTCATACTAATTGATTTGTGTTAGGTTGTGGAGCTAAAAGCTTCACTATATGCAGACATGGAGGAGGTTACTGAGTGTCACAGTCACCGACATCAGTCAGGGGTGGACAGGAAGCTGCCGACATCAGTCAGAGATCGGCCAACAGACAGATAGACAGAGACCAACATCGGTCGCTTGTGCGGTTCCATAATTGTTAGTTCACAAATAGTTTGTTAACGAACTGATTGTTTGCATGTAAAAGGCTAATTTTAGTCTTGAATTACATGTCTAATTATTGTAATTAGGTGTCTAATTATTGTTTGCATGGGATCTATATAATAGACTCATGGGGCTGTATTGTAATTAAGGACAAGGAAGAGATCCTTTCGATTAGAAGATCAGGTTGATCTACAAGTTGTGCAAGATCAGGTAGAAGATCTACATGGTAAGTAAGATCATTTGAAATGTAGGTTGTAGCAAGTTCATGGGAGATCTACTTGAAGTACTTTGAGTACTTGTGTACTGGCAGTATTGTTACTGACTGGTTGGAAGTGAACAACAACTCTTTGTTTGAGTTGATTGTTGTGACCGTAATTGAGAGAGAACTCTTGATTGAAAATTATTGGGAGTCCTAGAGGTGTGGGAAGCCTCAGAGGTGTGAGAAGAAGTGGCATCTTTTTTATTGTATTTTCTTTCTAGATGAGTTGAATACAAGATTGTATTGTCTCTCAAATTTTGTGTTGTTTCTGATTTCTTGTTACTTGTTACTTCTGGTTAAATTTCATGTTTAGTTGCTTATACAAGGTAATTAATTGTGCTCATAATCCTGACAAAGTGGTATCAGAGCCAGGTTTGCAGGAGCAAGTTTACTAACACCTTGGTTTCAGAGTGTGTTAAGTGTTTTTTGATTACAAGTCACTCTCAGGGGTTTCTGATTGAGTGGGAGTATAGCAATGGCAGAAGAAAGTAAGCTTAAAATGAAAAAGTTTAATGGCAAGAATTATCAATTATGGAGGATGTAGATAGAAGATTATATGTATTAGAAAGATTTGTACTTAATGTTGGGTGGGGTTGCATGCAAACCCATAGATATGAAAGATGAAGAATGGAAGGTTCTTGATCAGAAGGCTCTGGGATCTATAAGGTTGAGCCTTGCATCATCTGTGATTTCCAACTTATCACAGGCAAAGACAATGGTAGAGTTGATGGAATCTTTGAAAAATTTATATGAAAAACCCTCAGCTTCAAATAAGGTATTTCTTATGAAACAGTTATTTAATTTGCAAATGTTGGAAGGTGGATCTGTACATAGTCATCTTAGTGATTTCCATGGTTTGGTAAACCAGTTAGTTTCAGTCAATATTGTTTTTGATGATGAAATTAAGGCTCTCTTAATCTTATGCTCATTACCTGAAAGTTGGGATAGTTTGGTAATGGCAGTTAGTAATACTGCGTCTGTTTCAAATATCTTAAAAGTGGATGATGTTGTTAGTGTAATCTTGAATGAAGAACTTTACAGGAAAAGCACAGGTAAATCATCAGGGAATGCTTTGAGTGTTGATAGCAGGGGAAGGAAAAGAGAGAAGATCGAGCAAGGGAGATCAAGGTCAAAGATAGGCAAGATATCCAAATCCAGGTATGGTAGGATTATCTGCTAGAATTATGGAAAGGTAGATCACAGAAAGAAAGATTACAGGACAGTTGAAGATCAACATGAAGGAAATGAAGAATCAGATGTTGTAGATATTGTTGCACAGGATGCTCTAGTATGTTCCTTGGATAAAGTGGAATCTTGGGTTTTAGATTCTAGTGCCTCTTTCCATGCATCCTCAAATAGGGAATTTTTTCATGAATATGTCTAGAGAGACTTTGGAGAAATTTATTTAGGGGATGGTAAGCCTTGTCAAATAGTTGGCAAAGGGAAAGTGCAGATGGGCAACACATGGGTGTTGAAGGAGGTCATGCATGTCCCAGTCTTGAAGTGGAATTTGATTTCTGTTGGAAAGTTGGGTGATGAGGGATGCACAGTAACTCTCACAGTGGACTCTTGAAAAGTTACCAAGGGTGCACTTGTTTTATCAAGAGGTAAGAAAGTAGGTACTTTTTATCTATCTACTTGTATTACTAATTCTCCTTCTGATTTATCTTCTTCAGTTGTAGATTTGAAGATGTGGCTTCGTAGGCTTGGTCACATGAATAAGAAAGGGATGCATGTTCTTGAGTCAAAGGGTAAGAGTTCAGATCCGAATATCATAGATCAAGATTTCTGTAAGCAATAAAAGAAAGTGAGGTTTCTTGATACTGAAGCTACAAGAAAGGATTGGGTTTATTGCACAAAGAGGAAATTTGATGTTTTTGACAAGAACAGAAAAGCCTTGGTGTTCGAGGAGATGATGGATAGAGATCAGTCATAAGGGCTAAAGAATTCTAAGCAAGGTAGTTTAAACAAGGGAATGATTCAAAGTAAGCTCGCAGATAAAAAGTCATCACTCACAGGTAAACACAGGTACCGATGTCGGTCAGGGGGAACTGACGTTGAACAGACAGGTGCCAACATCGGTCATGTGTAGACTAGAGTCAGTGGTGTCAAGCAGGTGGCTACCGATGTCGATCAGGGAAATGACATCAACAACCAAGAGGACACTGATGTTAGTCAAGGAATTGGCATCGACAGTCAGGTTAGTCACATGGAATTGACATCAGTCAGATGCAGACTGGGTGGTGACCGACATCAATCATAGGAATGGATTTTGGGTAGACAACAAGTTGTCAAAGAGTCTCAAACGCCCATGAGGAGGATTGAAAGGGTAAGTAAGCCTCAAATTCATTATTCCCCTTCTTTAGATTACTTATTGCTCATTGATGGTCAAGAACCAAGAAGTTTTAAAGAAGCAAAGCAAGTAGAATCCAGGAAATAGTGGGAGCATGGCATGAATGAGGAATGTGATTCCTTAGATGAGAACCAAATGGGAGTTTTGGTAGAGTTGCCAGCCAAAGAGAAAGCACTGAAAGATGAACGGATTCCTAGGTCAAAGAAGAGAGAGAATGGACACGTGAGACAGAAGGCCAGGGTATATGGTTTGTTAGGTTGTGGAGCTAAAAGCTTCACTGTATGTAAACATGGAGGAGGTTGCTAAGTGTCACAGTCACCAGCGTCGGTCAGGCTAACTAACATCAGTTAGGGGTGAACAGAAGGGCAACTAACATCGATAGGAGTCGGCTGATGTCAGTCACCTCCAGACAGACAAGGATCGACGTTGGTCACCTGGGCAGTTTTAGAACTATTCATTGCATGAATAGTTAGTTTGTTGAACCGATTGTTTGCATGTAAAGACTATTTTGAGTCTTGAGCTACGTGTCTAATTATTGTAAATTAGAAGTCTAAGTTATTGTTTAGTATGGGATCTATTTATAGACCCATTGGCATGTATTGTAATAAGAGCAATAGAGGAAGGCAAGGTAGATCCTTCCAATTGTAAGATCATTTGAATTGTAGATTGTTTCAAGTTCATGGTAGATCTACATGTGTAAGTAAGATCATTTGAGTTACAGGTTGTTGCAAGTTCATGGGAGATCTACTTGAAGTACTTTGAGTACTTGTGTACTGATAGTGTTATTACTGTCTGGTTGGAGGTGAACACCAACTCTGTGTTTGAGTTGTGTGTTGGGACCATTTTTGGTAGGAGAGTGAACTCTTGATTGAGAATTACTGGGAGCCCTTGAGGTGTGGGAAGCCTCATAGAGGTGTGAGAAGAAGTGGCATATTCTTTATTGTATTTTCTTTCTAGATGAGTATTAATACAAGATTGTGTATTGTCTCTCATATTCTGTGTCATTTATGAATTCTAGTTACTTATTCATTCTGATATAATATCATGTTTAGTTGCTTATACAAGGTAATCATATGTACTCTTATTGAAGGAGTAGGATCCTGATAGTTGGAATCAAAGCATTTATGTTCTAGATTCCTTATCAATTGGTATTAGAGCTTTTGGTTGGGTTACTAACAGGTTGTATTAGATCTGGTTAGTGTTTGTTGATTACAGGTCCCTCACAGGGGTTTCTGTTTGAGTGGGAGTATAGCAATGGTAGAAGAAAGTAAGCTATGAATGGAGAAGTTTAATGGCAAGAACTATCAATTATGGAGGATGCAGATAGAAGATTATCTATATTAGAAAAATTTGTACTTACCATTGGGTGGGGTTGTATGCAAGCCCACAGATATGAAGGATGAAGAATGGGAGGTTCTTGATCGAAAGGCTCTGGGATCTATAATGTTGAGCCTTGCATCATCTGTGATTTCCAACTTGTCACAGGCTAAGACAATGGTAGAGTTGATGGAATCTTTGGAAAATTTATATGAAAAACCCTCAGCTTCAAATAAGGTATTTCTTATGAAGCAATTATTTAATTTGCAAATGTTGGATGGTGGATCTGTACATAGTCATCTTAGTGATTTCCATGGTTTGGTAAACCAGTTAAATTCAGTCAATATTGTTTTTGATGATGAAATTAAGGCTCTCTTAATCTTGTGCTCATTACCTAAAAGTTGGGAGAGTTTGGTAATGGCAGTTAGTAATACTGCATCTGCTTCAAAGATCTTAAAATTTGATGATGTTGTGAGTGTAATCTTGAATGAAGAAATTCGCAAGAAAAGCACAGGTGAATCATCAGGGAATGCTTTGAGTGTTGAAAGCAAGGGAAGGCAAAGAGAGAAGATCGAGCATGGGAGATCAAGGTCAAAGATAGGTAGGAGATCCAAATCCAGGTATGGCAGAATAACCTGTTGGAAATGTGAAAAGCAAGGGCATGTAAAGAGAGATTGCTGGGTGAATGAAGATCAACATGAAGGACATGAAGAAGTAGATGTTGTAGATTTTGTTGCACAGGATGCTCTGGTATGTTCTTTGGATAAAGTAGAATCTTGGGTTTTAGATTCTGGTGCCTCTTTCCATGCATCCCCAAATAGGGATTTTTTTCATGAATATGTCTAGGGAGACTTTGGAGAAATTTATTTAGGGGATGGTAAGCCTTGTCAAATGGTTGGCAAAGGGAAAGTGAAGTTAAAATTATAGACGGGCAACACATGGGTGTTGAAGGAGGTCATGCATGTCCCAGTCCTGAAGTGGAATTTGATTTTTGTTGAAAAGTTGGGTGATGAGGGTTGCACAGTAACTCTCACAATAGACTCTTGGAAAGTTTCCAAGGGTGCACTTGTTGTAGCAAGAGGTAAGAAAGTAGGTATGCTTTATCTATCTACTTGTATTACTGATTCTCCTTCTAGTTTATCTACTTTAGCTATAGATTTGAAGATGTGGCTTAATAGGCTTGGTCACATGAATAAGAAGGGGATGCATGTTCTTGAGTTGAAGGGTATGCTTTCGGATTTGAAAAGCATGGATCGAGATTTCTGTAAGCAAAAGAAGAAAGTGACGTTTCTTGAGAAATCTGATGTTTGTGACAAGAACAAGAAAGCCTTGGTTTTCAAGGAGAAGATGACGAACAGAGATCAGTGCAAGGGGCTAAAGAATTCTGAGCAGAGGAAGGTTGATTTGGACAAGATTTTGATCCAAAAGGAGATCACGGGTAGAAGTCATCACTCACAAGTAAAACATAGAGACCGACGTCAGTTAGAAAATTGACATCAACATCCAAATAGGGACTGATGTCAGCTATGTGTAGACCAACGTCAGTGACTCCAGACAAGTATACACCAGCATCGGTCAAGGGGAACCAACGTCAGCAATGAGGCAGTTACATGGAATCGATGTCAATCAGGTGCAAATTGAGATGTGACCGACATCAGTCACTAAGATAGATTTTAGGTGGACAACAAGCTGTCAAGGAGTCTCAAATGCCCATATGGAGGACTGAAAGGGTAAGTAAGCCTCAAATTCATCATTTCCTTTCTTTACACTACTTGTTGCTCACTGATGGTCAAGAACCAAGAGGTTATTAAAGAAGCAGAGCAGGTAGAATCTAGGAAACAGTGGGAGCTTGGGATGGATGAGGAATGTGATTCCTTGGAGAAGAATCAAATGAGAGTTTTTTGGTGGAGTAGCCAGCTGGAAGAAAGCACTAGAAGACGAGAGGATTTTTAGGATAAAGAAGAGTGGGAATGGACACGTGAGACGAAAGGCCAGGGTATATGGTCTTGAGTAAGCTGCAGAATAATGGAGGTTTAACCATTGTGTTTCTCTTTACCAGGTTGGATAATATTAGCTACATTATCCTGTTACTATATGTTGTGCTTGTTGCAGAGTTACACAGACAGGGAGTTACTAAACTAAAGGTAAAGTTAGTTCAGAGGTGTGTCATGAGGAATCTGGGAGTAGCAAGATTCTTTGGTATGAGTGTGTTCTAGAGACATGGAAGGTCACAGGTTGATTTTGTCTCCAGATGATTATGTGAAACCGGTTAGCATGCCAATGGTTGGACAGTTCTATGAACAGTGTCCTGATTCACATAATGAGGTTAAGTGCATGGTATGTACTAGACCTGAGTTTGCCCAAGTAGTGAGTATTATCAATGAGTTTGGGGCCAATCTAGGAAAGAAGCACTAGAGTGCAGTTCAGTAAATTCTCAGGTATCTGAGAGGGACCAGTAGCAGGTATACATGCTATGCAAGGTCAAGCACTTCTCTATATGGGTATGTAGAATCGGATGTGGCAAGGTGACTTGGATGACATGAGTTGCACTACAGGGTTTGCTGTGGTCGTCGGTCTTCAAGAGTGATCTTGAAGAGGGATACAAGCTAGGGAATAAACTAGATGATGTATAGGTACAGGTACAGTTGCAGCTGTTTATCTCCAAGTGGAAGATTGTTAGGTTGTGGAGCTAAAAGCTTCACTGTATGTAAACATGGAGGAGATTGTTGAGTGTCACAGTCATCAACGTAAGTCAGGCCAATCGATGTCAGTTAGGGGTGAATAGAAGGGCAACCGACATCGGCAGGAGTTGGCTGACGTCAGTCACCTCTAGACAGATAGGGACCGATGTTGATCGCCTGTGCGGTTCTAGAACTATTTGTTGCACGAATAGTTAGTTTGTTAAACTGATTGTTTGCATGTAAAGACTATTTTGAGTCTTGAGTTACGTGTCTAATTATTGTAAATTAGAAGTCTAAGTTATTGTTTAGTATGGGATCTATTTATAGACCCATTGGCATGTATTGTAATAAGAGCAATAGAGGAAGGCAAGGTAGATCCTTCCAATTGTAAGATCATTTGAATTGCAGGTTGTTGCAAGTTCATGGTAGATCTACATGTGTAAGTAAGATCATTTGAGTTGCAGGTTGTTGCAAGTTCATGGGAGATCTACTTGAAGTACTTTAAGTACTTGTGTACTGGCAGTGTTATTATTGACTGGTTGGAGGTGAACACCAACTCTGTGTTTGAGTTGTGTGTTGTGACCATTTTTGGTAGGAGAGTGAAATCTTGATTGAGAATTACTGGGAGCCCTTAAGGTGTGGGAAGCTTCACACAAGTGTGAGAAGAAGTGGCATCTTCTTTATTGTATTTTCTTTCTGGATGAGTATTAATACAAGATTGTGTATTGTCTCTCATATTCTATGTCATTTGTGAATTCTAGTTACTTATTCATTCTGGTATAATTCTGTGTTTAGTTGCTTATACAAGGTAATCATATGTACTCTTATTGAAGGAGTAGGATCCTGAAAGTTGGAATCAGAGCATTTATGTTCTAGATTCCTTATCATGGTCTTGAGAAAGCTATAGGACAATGGAGGTTTAACCATTGTGTTTACTTTACCAGGTTGGATAATATTAGCTACATTATCCTATTACTATATGTGGTGTGTATGCTTGTTGCAGAGTCACACATGTAGGGAGTTGCTGAGCTAAAGGTAAAGTTAGTTCAGAGGTATGTCATGAGGAATCTGAGAGCAGCAAGATTCTTTGGCATGAGTTTTCCTAGAGACAGGGAAGATCACAGGTTGATGTTGTCTCAAGATGATTGTGTGAATAAGGTAGTGGCGAGGTTCAAGATGTGGGATGTAGAACCAGATTGCACACCTATGGATGGACAGTTCACAGAACAGTGTCTTAATTCACATAATGAGGTTAAGTGCATGGTATGTACTAGACCTGAGTTTGCCTAAGTAGTGGGTGTTGTCAGAAAGTTTGGGGTCAATCTAGGAAAAGAGGCACTGGAAAGTTGTTCAGTGGATTCTCAGGTATCTGAGAGGGACTAGCAGCAGGTATACATGCAATGCAGGGTCAAGCACTTCTCTACATGGGTATGTAGAATCAGATATGGCAGGGGACTTGGATGATAGGGGTAGCACCATAGGTTGTGTGGTGGTTGGTCTTCAAGATTGAGCTTGAAGAGGGATACAAGCCAAGAAACAAATTAGATGATGTATAGGTACAAGTACAGGTGTAGCTGTTTATCTCCAAGTGGGAGATTGTTAGGTTGTAGAGCTAAAAGCTTCACTATATGTAGACATGGAGGAGGTTGCTGAGTGTCATAGTCACCAGCGTCAGTTAGGCCAACTGATGTCAGTCAGGGGTGGATAATAAGCTGCCGACATCTGTCAGAGATCGACCAACATCGGTCATCTCCAGACAGAAAGATACTGATGTCGGTTGCCTATGCGGTTCCAAAAGTGTTAGTTCACGAATAGTTTGTTAACAAACTAATTGTTTGCATGTAAAAGGCTAATTTTAGTCTTGAGTTGTGTGTCTAATTATTGTAATTAGGTGTCTAATTATCATTTGCATGGGATCTATATAATAGACTTATGGGGCTGTATTGTAATTAAGGACAAGGAAGAGATCCTTCTGATTGGAAGATCAGGTTGATCTGCAGGTTGTGCAAGATCAGGTAGAAGATCTACATGGTAAGTAAGATCATTTGAATTGTAGGTTGTAGCAAGTTCATGGGAGAGCTATTTGAAGTAATTTGAGTACTTGTGTACTGGCAGTATTGTTATTGACTGGTTGGAGGTGAACAACAACTCTGTGTTTGAGTTGATTGTTGTGACCGTAATTGAGAGAGAACTCTTGATTGAGAATTACTGGGAGTCCTAGAGGTGTGGGAAACCTCAGAGGTGTGGGAAGAAGTGGCATCTTCTTTATTGTATTTTCTTTCTAGATGAGTTGAATAAAAGATTGTATTGTCTCTCAAATTCTGTGTTGTTTTTGATTTCTTGTTACTTGTTACTTCTGGTTAAATTCTTTGTTTAGTTGCTTATACAAGGTAATCAATTGTGCTCCTAATCTTGACAATTTGTTCTTTCAAAATATCATTTCTTTCCATGGTGATACCATAATGTTTTATGATGGATGCAAGAACCCTATTGCCTTTATTGATCAATTCCTCAAACCATTATTTTTTAGCCCTTTCCATGTGAGTAATCTCTCAAACAAAATTGATTATAGCTTGATCTAGACTAATTGGCTGCACTACCTATGGTTGTTATGATGTTTCACTAGGCTTTATGAAATAGTTCAGTGCTTTGGTCAATTTATCTACCTTTCTTTTTAGCTCATCCTTGGTGACTTTATCATGATCAATACTCTAGAAGAGAGAGTTGATACCTATCTACACATCATGTTTGAGTCCATATATTATTTTCTAACCAAGGTGTATATGAGATGTCGACACTGTGGATTGCACCCTTAGAAAGAAGGCTAAGCTTCTTTCCTCCATGTGGCATAATAGAGACTTCCCTCTTGCTGTGGGCTTGACAAAACTGAGGAAAGAATCTCTAGATAAGGGCTAACTCCCTTTGATGCATCTTTGAGGTCCTTAGCTATCACTATTAATAATGGGGGGGGGGTGGAAAGGGAGAAGGATATGACAAAATCATAACCTATATAAAATGGTGATACACCAAATGATTCGATCTACTCAGTTTATATCAACACTTTAGACCAAAAGGATGAATAGACACTTCATCTGACAAAAGACCAAACTATATGACACTTTAATAGGGGGCTTAATGAAGATACAAAGAAAAATAACTTACCATAGGTGTTTTAGAAGCACACTATCTGATAACTGCTCTTTTCTCTTTATGCTCTAACTTGGGTACTTCCTGTTAACTTGCAAAAATGGTCTTGGATATACTAGATATGTTGGTGTCAACCTATGAAAGCATCAAGATGAAATGACTAAACACAGAGTTGATACACGAACATGTTCAAAAGTATAACTAGTCAGATAGAGGTAAAATGTGTTCTATTGATTCCAAGGTAAAATTGGTAGGGCTTCACCTTACACAAGTGAGAGATATAATTCTCAGCTGAGAGGTTACAATATATAGAATTAAGAGAAAGAATTTTTGGTGCCTTCAAGAATAGGTGGCCCATGCTGTATTAAACACCTAGGGAAGAAGAATTCGCTCATGCTACTATCATCCTTCCATAAATGGCCTAAAAGAACCATGTTATAGATTGATATGGGTATTGAATTTACTACGTAAAGTGTATTAAACATTCTTGATAAAGCATGGGTCATTTTGTTTTCTACATGACAAGGCTACCCCTCTATGAAACTTATGTAACTATCTTCTCATTAATGTTTGAACAAAGAAAATAAGGCCACTCTATTGAATTCTTGTGCTACCCATGATGACCACTTGGTGGAGACTATTTCATTTATAGTAATAACTTCTTCTGTCAATGTTTTCAGTGCTACCTAGACTGCTCTATTCATCCTGTACTACTTTTTATCTTTTCCTAGCTCCTCAAACCTTAGGGTTATCTTTCATCTCCTATTTGTGGGCTCCTTTCTCAGTGGGTCACTGAGTTTCATTTTGGCCTTATGCCTTTGAATTCCTTTGGGCCCATGCTCATGAGTTCTTTTGGGTAAAATGCCTGAAAGAAATCGTTTGGCCGCTTATCCTAATGAATTGGTTCTTTGGCTTCTCTTCAACAATTGACACATCCCATCAAAATTGATGTCTACAGGCCTATCACCATTTGAAAACCAATGGCTATTTCACTATCTTGAATTTGATGTCTATGAGGACATCACCAGATGTTTGAACTTCCAACGGCTAGTTCACCATGTTAAAGTTGACATTTTTGGGCCCATCATCACCTTTAGCAGTTCCTTCATATTTTTTACAAACTAAACCTTCTAAAAGGGAAGGTGACCTTTTAGAAAAGAGGAGAGGGTAATTTTTTGGTAGTTGAGAGCCCTCCACAAGGTCACTTGCCCTTCAGGCTCCTTTGTCTTCCCAATTCCTTCAGACAAAATGTTCGAAGGAATTTGTTTAGACATTTTTCCTGAAGGAAATGTTGCCTTCATGTCTCAACCTTCTCTTTGTAAATTCCTTCAGACAAAAGTCTAAAGGAAATCCTTCGAGCATTTTTTTTGAAGGAATTTACCTTTGGTTCCTCCTTGGATTTTCTTCAAACAAAAGTTTGAAGAAATCCTTTGTCTTTTGCCTTGTCATTTTTCTAAAGGAAAATTCCCCTTTGGGCCTTTTGCCTTACTCTCCTTCAAATGTGCTATCTGCCCTCCCCAAGGGCACCTTGGGTCCAAATTTGCCCTTTAGAGCCTACTTGAATGGTCCCATTTATAACCTGCCTACCCTCCACAAGGGCACTTGACCTTTGGAGCTTTGTGAAAGACTTGTATTCCTTTGAAACTAGCCCATTCCTTTGCCAAAAGCCTTGTCCAAGGTAATTGCTCAAAGCAAAATAATCCCCAGATCAACTTGAAAACCTATAGGACTTAGATCACTTAGATATTTATAAGAATAAGCCTATTTCAAAGGGAAATGGCACAATTGTAGTAAGGTGAATACATCAAAGACTGGCTGCTCAAGACAACAGGGAAAGAAGGGATACTGATTTTAGCCTATAGGACCAAAAATGGTCAACAAATTTGGTGATTCATAGGGGAAGCATGACTTCTATGCATAATAAAACTAGTGGCTTACAAGTTCAATGGGCACAGAGTTAGAATATAGCCTAAAAGGCTAACAACAACTTTGAGAGACTAAAGATTCAACATGAAGCTTTTACCCTAAATGGTAAACAAAACACACACAAGGCTAAAAACTAAAAACATGCACAAAAACACTTAGGGGAAATAGGAAAAAATAGGGAAAATATGTACATAATAAGAGAAAGCTCAGTGATAATGCTTAAGATATATCCCATTAACTAGGATATGTAGTTCTCCACCATCTAACCTGGAGAGTTGGAATGCATTATGCTGCTTGCACTAAGTGATGACATATGGACCACTCCATAAGGCATCTAAATTTATGTGCTTTCTAGGTTTAGCTTGATCTTCATCCCATTTCAAGATAATGTCACCTTCTAAAAATCCTTTTGATGAGGATTTCTTATCAAAATGCTTCTTCAATTGCTATTGATGGTTGGCCATGGAAACCATAGCTTGGTCTCTTGCCTCCTGAAGCTCCATCAATTCATGAAGTCTGACCTCCATGCTGTCACTTTCTTCCAATTGTAGCTAGTGGGCAATGTTCAAGGCTAGAAATTCAAGTGAAATAAGAAGTCTAGCTTCCCTTCTGTTGGTTGAATATTTTGTTAATCAGCGTACTGATAAACAAAATAGGTTTGATCAGCCAAAGTAGGAAGATTACTCATCCAAATGTGTAGGTTTACCACATCAAAAGGGGATGGATCTCTCCTCTCATCAAGGGGAGGTTCCCTATATATATATATATATATATATATATATATATATAAACAAAAAATAATACTCAAGGGTAGGACAAACCATCCATCTCTCGTTCTTCAGAGATGATGCGTGCAGATCAAAGGAGAAACTCAAGGAAAATGATAGAATGCACTCCTCTTCTTTCAGAAGTACTATTCAGCAAGCCATAAGAATACTCCAGGTAGTACCAAAAAAATGTAGCAAAAGATGTAATAGCCATTAAATCAAGATGCAACACAAAGTCTCCACCTGAATTGCTCAAGAGTAAGATACGAAGGACAATGAGGGTATAAAGTCATCCCAAGGTCCTTTAAATAGAATTGAAAAGAAAACACACTAAAAGGCAATTATGGGGGCACAGAGTCTCTCCATAATTAACTCTTCAGGACACCTTCTTGACTGCTATCACTAATCCTACTTGTTAAATTAAAGGAACAGAGAATATATCAAGGAAAAAGACATAAGAACAGTTTCCTCAACAACAAAGATATTACAGCACAATGTTTGAAAAATCACTTGCTTTCTTATTCCAATAACAAAATATGATCAACAAACTGAGCTCAAAGTCTCAAAAGTGCCTTTCAATTTGGGCAGAGTTTCATTCTGATTATCAAAAAAGAGATATATTTACAATAGAAGAGAGTCCCTTATATAGCCTCTTCAAGAAGGACTCGAGAATAGTAACACATCATGTTGCATTGGAATCTATTTAAGAAGATAGGCTAGAACTTAGGGGCATTTACCCATTTGATTTTATCAATGTAGAGAAACAAGTCACGCTATTGAAAGTTTGCAACTTTCAATTTCCACCTGGCGATCTGAGCCTACCTTCATCATTTCTCCTTTTCTAGTTAATTGAATCAGGTCCTAGATTCAATTTGCTGTTATGTTCCTTCCTCACTTTCTACTGGTCTTGGCCTTGAAGTCTATAAATGCATTTAGGTCTATAGATTCAAAGGATCAACACCTATTTTATGAGCTTTAAAATTGACATTCGCACGCCTGTCACTATGTTTTCAATGGCCAGTTCATTGTGTTGAATTTGACGTCTTCAGGCGCGTCACCCCTTGGTCCTTCTTCGACTTTTCTATTTGGCACTTTTTTGGAAAGAAACTGCCCTTTTGGGCCTTAAGAAATGATCTTTAAATGGCCTTTGGGCTTCTTTTTTTACATCTTCCCAAAGGGAAGGTGACCCTTCAGCTTAGGGGAAGTGTCCTTCTATTTGGCAGTTGGGAGTCTCCTGTAAGGGCACCTGCCCTTCGGGGTCCTTCGGTGGCCTTTTGTGGCTTTCCTATGGGCATTTTCCTCGAACAAATTCACATAGACAAAAAGTTTGTGAAAAATGTTCTTATCACTTTTGTCTTGGTTAGTTCTTCAGGCTTTTTGCCCACAGTCACTTCTTGAATTCTTTCAGAATTTTTGTCTGAAAGAATTCCTTCAGACAAAAGTCTGAAATAATTATGACTGTCTACCTTAAACAAAATTTTTGAAGGAATTTACCTTTGCAGCCTTCCTCTAAAATTACCCTTCTGAAGGGTGTTTTTGTCGACCAAGTGCCCTTCGCAAGGGCACTTGTCCTTTGGGAGGCTCTTTAAACTTTTAAATTAGATCGCTCTTTTGAACCATGCTGTTAAACCATTCTATTGAACCAAGGCTTTGAACCTCTTTGTTGAACCAAGCTGATGAACCAAAATGGTTCAAGCCAATGGTTCATTTGATTGAACTGAAGCGATGAACTAACCATTGAACTAAAAGACGTTGAACCAACCATTGAACCAAGTTTTGGTTCAACGGTTCAAACAAAGCCTTGAATCAACTGATGAAACATTTGACATTGAACCAAAGGATGAACCAAAATGTTGAAACAAAGTGGACGAACCGATTGAACTGAAAGCATTGAACCGATTGAACTTTGAACTCGTTGAACCTTTTAAACATTGAACTCGTTGAACCTTTGAACCAAAGTGGTTCAACGGTTCAATGATTCAATGGTTCAAGCCTCTTTTGCTTGAATGCTTGCCGATAGACATTTTTGATTGAACCAAGGCACTGAACCAATCCTAAAAATGACCAAGTGTTAGAAATTGATTCTTTTGGTTGAACCCACCTGTAGAAACCTTTGAACTTGTAGAATGAATCTACCTGAAGAGTCCGTAGAAGTTAATTTTGTAGAAATCAACCTATAAAGCCCATTTAACTTGGCCTATAGAGTCCATAGATTTCTCTTCCTACTGATTCTGTAGCTTTCTCTTCCTACTGAGTCCGTAGATTCAAGCTTGTAGAGTCTATAGATTCAAGCCTACAGAGTCCGTAGATTTCTGAGAAGCTTGAAAAATGAGGAATTTGAATGCCTAGGACAAATTTTGAAAAGGGAAGAGACAATTTTGGTCTATAAGACCAAAAGAGTTCAAATGTTGTCCCAAAAATGAGTGATATTTTTGGGGGATAATAGCTGGCTCCAGTTGGGGAACTTCTATCAATTGCAAAAAGAATTGAAAGGAGTAGAATCTAGAATATCCAGTGTCTTCATGTGTACCATTGGGTTATGGAGTCATGCTACCCAGAAATGAAAGGTCATCAAAAATGAAAATAGACAAAACAAAATAGAATTAAAAACTATACAAATATACATATATACAGATGCAATGATCTGATACTTTAAGAGTTGAAGTATTTTAGATGTTGTTTCCTGAGGGGGAGTGAAAATAGTGCTTTATCCTGATAAACCAGCAAGAAGACATTTTCCCCCTAGAAATGGTGACGAGCGAATGGAGTTCTCCACCAGGAAACCAATTTTTTGTGTCTTTCCCTTGGCTTTTTCTTGTTCTTATCCCATGGCAGGATGTGGTCTTCAAACTGGAAACCATAACTCCTTGCTCTCTTAGTGAAGGATTCTTTTGCCTAATTTTGATTTGCAACAACATGGTCCATTACCATAATTGATTGTTCTTCTGATTCAGTCTAGCATATGATTAGATTGTCTACATCAAACTCTTGACAAATTATTAGCTTAGCATCTCTTTTGATTTGAAGGATTTTGATTTCTTTATCTTGAACACTCTTCAATTTGAGCAACAGAGATTCGCATCCAGCTGTGTTGTTGGTGTTGCTGACTTGCAAATTACATGAAGAATATCTCTTTGAAGAGATATCAACATAGTCCCAACTTCATCATTGGTGGAAGAATTATTGTCATCATCAGAAACTGATCTCCTATCAGATTTATCTTCATTAGAGGTGGAAGATCCTTCCTTGTTTATACTGCATCCTACCAATTCTCCTGAAGTCTTAATTGGATCAATTCTTGGATTTTTAGCTATAGGACTTTCATCTATAGAAACATGAACATCCTCTATGGTAAAGAAATAATTACCCCTACCTGAAGACTCAAATAGAATTTGTGTTGCAGGGGCTGATGTTTGGATGACCACGTATTTTTCTTCCTTTTCAGGGAGCAATCTCTTCATCACGCCTTGGACAGGGATCCTTGCTTTAGACAGATCCATGTTTAGTTTTCCTCCCACATCCTAGCAGAACTTTCATCCAAGCAAAATGCCATAAGATGCTGGGACGTTAGCCACCAACACAGTCATCCTGATTCTCTTGTCTGGAAAGGCTACCAATGCAAATTGGGCATCTTTGATTTGCCCCAGCAATGGTACTTTCTTGTTGTCCATGGAAAAACATCTCCCAAATGTCTTGGTCAATGTGAGACCTAGAGACTCAGCTACTTTAGTAGGCATGACATTGTCAGATGCCCTGGAATCAATGATGCAATTGTTGAGCTGATAACCATTTATTAACAGGGAAACATAGAAAGGATCTATTTTCCCAAGGGTAGTTAGAGGAGTAATGACAAGATTATTTGGAATGGGTATGTTCTTTGGGGAATCAATAATTATTTTTTTAACCTCTTGTCTTACAAGGATGGTTTGGTTCTTGACACATTGGACCAACCTATCCAATTGATCAGGATTAGCTTGCAAATATTCAAATTTAGACATTTGTATTTTTGTCTTTTTGACATGATCAATTATGTCAAATGGCTAAATTGGACTAGGAATAGAAGAAGGTATTTCAACCTTTTAGAGTTTAGGAGGGATGGGAGGAGGGCTGGTTTGGGAAATGGGAGTAGAAGGTGAAGGTGAAATTGATGTACTTACATTTTGAGTGATCCCCAGATCCTTTGACTAAAAAGGAAGAGGGGTTCCATGCTTAGCAATCATAACTGCTGGTTAAGGTTGCTCCTCTATCTTCCCTTTATCAACTTGCTAGACTGATTAGTTCTTGGATCTGGTAAACACTGCATATGATCTATCAATAGCTTCTCCTTTGCTTTTAGGTTCATTTTGGTAGTTCAAGAAACCAATGTGGGAGTCACCAACTAATTTTTCTTGATCCTCTTCAAGGAGATTAGCATCATTTTCTTGATTCAATTTAGGCTGGAAAGAGAACTCTGATTCTGCTTCAAGATATCCCATTGCTAAATTGGTTGGAGGAGCTTCTAGGGCAAGTTTACATTATCAGGGAGGAAGGCAATTCTATTGCCCTTGATTCCTGGTAGCATTTCCTTGATATGACTGACTTGGGAATGTCCTTCTGTATGAAGGAGCAAAAGACATTCCTTGAGCCATTTGCTTTTTGAGAGCAAGCAACTCATTTGCTAATTTTTGCACCATTGGATCTGTGTGCTTGTAGATGCATATTCAAAAGATGATGAAGGTCTATTTCTATTTGGATCTCTTCTTATTTTCTCTACTAAGATGAGATCATCTTCTACCTCAATGGCCAAAAGTTGAGTTGCAGCAAGATCTATTTGACCAACACGTCTCAAAAGAAAACTTACTTTAGGTAACTAAGAATTAATGAAAAAGCATTTGAGATTCTCAGATGTAGGTTAAGTAATTACAGGGATTCTGTTTCTCAATTTTTCAAATTTGGCTATGAAGTCTCTCATAGGCTCATGAGGCTCTTTCTTCATCTGCGTAAGTTGAGCTAGAAGTGCATGTGCATCTTCTGCAGGTTTGAATCTGGCTTCAAACTTAGCTTTGAGAGTATTTCAATTAGTCACTGACTGAGCTTGTAGATGAGAAAACCAATCTATAGCAGCACCTTGTAATGTTTTTACAAAAATCCTAATTGCTACATCTTCAAATTCTACTCCGATTACTCCACAAGCTATGCTGAAGCTGCAATGTGCTCATCAGAGTGAACTTTCCCATCACCATAGAATTTGGGGAAGTTCTTCCTTGAACTATGTGGAATCTCATGTAGAAGTACAAGTAAGATTGAGAGGACCAAAAGCATTACCCCAGGGGCCTTGAACTGCCATTTTAGGATTATGAAAAAGAGGGATAACAAATCTCAGAGGGGTAATTATAGGCAAAGCTTTATCAACAACAGAAGTAGATACTTCGTCTGGCAATGGAGATCTGACTTTAATAGGAGGAAAGCTCTTGGTTCATAGGAGATGAGATGGTGAAGGAAACAGACCAAAATCACTTTGTTGTACCAACTCGAATACAGGGTCAATGATACCTTTAGCCCTTTGGCTTCGTGTATACCTTGAATTTGCCAAACTGTGAAACAAAAATGGAAAAGAATTGATCTTGCTTCAATTAAAGCTTGAGGCTTTAAACTGTGCATTCTTTTTTTATTAGTGTGGAGGTAAATGGATAGATTATAAATGGATAATGGGTATGTATCCCTAGTGGAGTTGCCAAAAACTATTGCGCGAGGCTGGAAGGAAAATTTTAACAATGGTAAAACACTAGAGCAGTTCGCTCTTCCACAATAGAGTACAATGGATAGGTTATAACAATAATGGATAAGATAAGTAATGGAGTCACTAGAATCTATAATGGATTAGGGTTATAATGATAATGGGTAAGACAGGTGATGTTTCAATCTAAAACTTGAGATTCCAAATTGCACAGAACTATGTATATCCCCAGCGGAGTTGCCAAAAATTGTTGGTTGAATATTTTGTCGATCAACGTACTGATAAACAAAATAGGTTTGATCAGCCAAAGTAGGAAGATTAGTCATCCAAATTTGTAGGTTTACCACATCAGAAGGGGATTGATCTCTCCTCTCATCAAGGGGAGGTTCCCTGTAGGTATACTATATATATATATATATATATATATATATATATATATATATATATATTAACAAAAAATAATACTCAAGGGTAGGACAAACCATCCATCTCTCTTTCTTCAGAGATGATGCATGTAGATCAAAAGAGAAACTCAAGGAAAATGATAAAATGCACTCCTCTTCTTTTAGAAGTACTATTCAACAAGCCATAAGAATACTCCATGTAGTAACAGTAAAATGTAGCAAAAGATGTAATAACCAGAAAATCAAGATGCAGAACAAAGTCTCCACCTGAATTTCTCAAGAGTAAGATACGAAGGACAATGAGGGTATAAATTCATCCCAAGGCCTTTACACAAAATTGAAAAGAAAATACACTGAAAGGCAATTATGGGGGCACAAAGTCTCTCCACAGTTAACTCTTCAAGACACCTTCTTGATTGCTATCACTAATCCTACTTGTTAAATTTTGGGAATAGAGAATATATCAAGGAAAAAGACATAAGAACAGTTTCTTCAACAACAAAGATATTACAGCACAAAGTCTAAAAAATCACTTCCTTTCTTATTCCAATAACAAAATATGATCAATAAATTGAGCTCAAAGTCTCAAAAGTGCCTTTCAATTTGGGCAAAGTTTCATTCTGATTGTCAAAAAAGAGATATATTTACAATAGAAGAGAGTCCCTTATATAGCCTCTTCAAGAAGGACTCGAGATCAGTAACACATCATGTTGCATTGGAATCTGTTTAGGAAGATAGGCTGGAACTTAGGGGTGTTTATCCATTTTATTTTATCAATGCAGAGAAACAAGTCATGCTATTGAAAGTTTACAACTTTCAATGTCCACCTGGCAATCTGATCCTACCTTCATCATTCCTCCTTTTTTGGTTAATTGAATCAGGTCCTAGATTCAATTTTCTATTATGTTCCTTCCTCACTTTCTGCTGGTCTTGGCCTTGAAGTCTATGAATGCATTCAGGTCTGTAGATTCAAAGGATCAATGCCTATTTTATGAGCTTTAAAATTGATGTTTGCGCACCTGTTACTATGTTTTTAATGGCTAGTTCATTGTGTTGAATTTGATGTCTTCGGGTGCGTCACCCCTTGGTCCTTCTTTGGCTTTTCTTTTTGGCACTTTTTTGAAAAAAAACTTCCTTTTTAGGCCTTAATAAATGATCTTTGAATGGCCTTCAGGCTTCTTGTTTTACATCTTCTCGAAGGGAAGGTGACCCTTCAGCTTCGAGGAAGTGTCCTTCTATTCGGCAGTCGGGAGTCTCCCACAAGGGAACCTACCTTTTGGGGTCCTTCCATGGCCTTTCGCAGCTTTCCTACTAGCATTTTCCCCAAACAAATTCCCGTAGACAAAAAGTCCATGGAAAATGTTCTTATCACTTTTGTCTTGGTTAGTTCTTCGAGATTTTTGCCCGCAGCCACTTCTTGAATTCTTTCAAACTTTTTGTCCAAAGGAATTCCTTCAAATAAAAGTCAAAAATAATTATGACTATCTGCCTTAAACAAAATTTTTGAAGGAATTTACCTTTGCGGCCTTCCTCAAAAATGACCCTTCTAAAGGGTGTTTTTATCAACCAAGTGCCCTTTGCAAGGGCACATGTCCTTCGAGAGGCTCTTTGAACTTTTACATTGGATCGCTCGTTTGAACCATGTTGTTGAACCACTCTGTTGAACCAAAGCTTTGAACCTCTTCATTGAACCAAATGTTGAACCAAGCCGATGAACCAAAATGGTTCAAGTCGATGGTTCATTTGATTGAACTGAAGCGATGAACTAACCGTTGAACCAAAAGATGTTGAACCAACCGTTGAACCAAGTTTTGGTTCAATGGTTCAAACAAAGCCTTGAACTGACTGACGAACCATTTGACATTGAACCAAAGGATGAACCAAAACATTGAAACAAAGCGGACGAACTGATTGAACCGAAAGCATTGAACCGATTGAACTTTGAACTTGTTGAACCTTTTAAACTTTGAACTCGTTGAACCTTTGAACCAAAGTGGTTCAACGGTTCAATGATTCAATGGTTCAAGCCTCTTTTGCTTGAATGCTTGCTGATAGACATTTTTGATTGAACCAAGGCACTAAACCAATCTTGAAAATGACCAAGTGTTAGAAACTGATTCTTTTGGTTGAACCCACCTACAGAAACCTTTGAACTTGTAGAAATGAACTTGCATGCAAAGTCTATAGAAATCAAGTCTGTAGAAATCAACCTATAAAGCCCATTGAACTTGGCCTATAGAGTCCATAGATTTATCTTCCTGTTGAGTCTATAGATTTCTCTTCCTACTGAGTCCGTAGATTCAAGCCTACAGAGTCTGTAGATTCAAGCCTGCAGAGTCTATAGATTTCTGAGAAGCTTGAAAAATGAGGAATTTGAATGCCCAGGACAAATTTTGAAAAGGGAAGAGACAATTTTGGTCTGTAGGACGAAAATAGTTCAAATGTTGTCCCAAAAATGAGTGACATTTTTGGGGGACAACAGCTGGCTCCAGTTGGGGAACTTCTGTCAATTGTAAAAAGAATTGAAAGGAGTAGAATCCAAAATCTCTAGTGTCTTCATGTGTACCATTGGGTTATGGAGTCATGCTACCCAGAAATGAAAGGTCATCAAAAATGAAAATAAACAAAACAAAATAGAATTAAAAACTATACATATATACAGATGCAATGATCTGATACTTCAAGAGTTGAAGTATTTTAGATTTTGTTTCCTGAGGGGTAGTGAAAATAGTGCTTTTATCCTGATAAACTAGCAAGAAGACATTTTTCCCCCAAAAACGGTGATGGGCAAATGGAGTTCTCTACCAGGAAACCAATTTTTTGCATCTTCCCCTTGGTTTTTTTTTCTTCTTATCCCATGGCAGGATGTGGTCTTCAAACTGAAAATCATAACTCCTTGCTCTCTTGGTGAAGGATTCCTTTGCCTAATTTTGATTTGCAGCAGCATGGTCCATTACCATAATTGATTGTTCTTCTAATTCAGTCCAGCATATGATTGGATTGTCTACATCAAACTCTTGACAAATTATCAGCTTAACATCTCCTTTGATGTGAAGGAGTTTGATTTCTTCATCTTGAACACTCTTTAATCCAAGCAATAGAGATTTGCATCCAGCTGTGTTGTTGGTGTTGTTGACTTGCAAATTACATGAAGGAAAAATATCTCCTTGAGGAGATATCAACACAGTCCCAACTTCATCATTGGTGGAAGAATTACTGTCATCATTAGAAGCTGATCTCCTATCAAATTTCTAGAGGTGGAGTAAGATTGAGAGGACCAAAAGCATTACCCCAGGGGCCTTGAACTGCCATTGTAGGATTATGAAAAGGAGGGATAACAAATCTTAGAGGGGTAATTATAGGTAAATCTTTATCAACAACAGAAGTAGATACTTCATCTAGCAATGGAGATCTGACTTTAGTAGGAGGAAAGCTCTTGGTTTGTTGGAGACGAGATGGTGAAGGAAACAGATCAAAATTACTTTGCTATACCAACTCGAATATAGGGTCAACGATACCTTTAGCCCTTTGGCTTCGTGTATACCTTGAATCTGCTAGATTATGAAACAAAAATAGAAAAGAATTGACCTTGCTTCAGTTAAAGCTTGAGGCTTTAAACCGTGCATTCTTTTCTGGTTAGTGTGGAGGTGAATGGATAGATTATAAATGGATAATGGGTATGTATCCCCAGCGGAGTTGACAAAAACTATTACATGAGGTTGGGAGGAAAATTTTAACAATGGTAAAACACTGGAGCAGTTCGCTCTTCCACAGCGGAGTACAATGGATAGGTTATAACAATAATGGATAAGACAAGTAATGGAGTCACCAGAATCTATAATGGATAAGGGTTATAATGATAATGGGTAAGACACAGGTGATGTTTTAATCTAAAACTTGAGGTTCCAAATTGCACAGAATTATGTATATCCCCAATGGAGTCACCAAAAATTGTTGGTTGAATATTTTTTTGATCAACATATTGATAAAGAAAATAGGTCTTATCAGCCAAAGTAGGAAGATTAGTCATCTAAATGTGTAGGTTTACCACATCAGGAAGGGGACTGATCTCTCCTCTCATCAAGGGGAGGTTCCCTATAGGTATACTATATATATATATATATATTAATAGAAAATAATACTCAAGGGTAGGACAAACCATCCATCTCTCTTTCTTCAGAGATGATGCCTTCAGATCAAAGGAAAAACTCAAGGAAAATGATAGAATGCACTCCTCTTCTTTCAGAAGTACTATTCAGCAAGCCAGAAGAATACTCCAAGTAGTAACAGCAAAATGTAGCAAAAGATGTAATAACTAGCAAATTGAAATGTAGCACAAAGTTTCCACTTGAATTGCTCAAGATTAAGATATGAAGGACAATGAGGGTGCAAAGTCATCTCAAGGTCCTTTATACAGAATTGAAAAGAAAACACACTGAAAGGCAATTATGGGGGCACAAAGTATCTCCACAGTTAACTCTTCAGGACACCTTCTTGATTGCTATCACTAATCCTACTTGTTAAATTAAAGAAACAGAGAATATATCAAGGAAAAAGACATAAGAACAGTTTCCTCAACAACAAAGATATTACAGCATAAAGTCTAAAAAATCACTTGCTTTCTTATTATAATAACAAAATATGATCAACAAACTGAGCTCAAAGTCTCAGAAGTGCCTTTCAATTTGGGCAAAGTTTCATTCTGATTGTCAAAAAAGAGATATATTTATAATAGAAGAGAGTCCCTTATATAGCCTCTTCAAGAAGGACTCAGGAACAATAACACATCATGTTGCATTGGAATCTGTTTAAGAAGATAAACTGGAACTTAGGGGCATTTACCCATTTGATTTTATCAATGCAGAGAAATAATTCATGCTATTAAAAGTTTGCAACTTTCAATGTCCACCTGGTGATCTAATCCTACCTTCATCATTCCTCCTTTTTTAGTTAATTGAATCGGGTCCTAGATTCAATTTGCTATTCTGTTCCTTCCTCACTTTTACTAGTCTTGGCCTTGAAGTCTGTGAATGCATTCAGGTCTATAGATTCAAAGGATCAATGCCTATTTTATGAGCTTTAAAATTGATGTTCACGTGCCCCTCACTATGTTTTCAATGGCTAGTTCATTATGTTGAATTTGATGTCTTTGGGCACGTCACCCCTTGGTCCTTCTTCGGCTTTTCTATTTGTCACTTTTCTAGAAAGAAATTTCCCTTTCAGGCCTTAAGAAATGATCTTTGAATGGCCTTCGGGCTTCTCTTTTTACATCTTCCCGAAGGGAAGGTGACCCTTTAGCTTCGGGGAAGTGTCCTTCTATTCAGCAGTCGGGAGTCTCCTGCAAGGGCACCTACCCTTCGGGGTCCTTCGGTGGCCTTTCACAGCTTTCCTGTGGGCATTTTCCCCAAACAAATTCTTGCAGACAAAAAGTCTGTGGAAAATGTTCTTATCACTTTTGTCTTGGTTAGTTCTTCGGGATTTTTGCCCGCAGTCACTTCTTGAATTCTTTCAGGCTTTTTTTTCAAAGGAATTCTTTCGAACAAAAGTCTGAAATAATTATGACTGTCTGCCTTAAACAAAAATTTTAAAGGAATTTACCTTTGCAACCTTCCTAAAAAATAACCCTTTCAAAGGGTGTTTTTGTCGACCAAGTGCCCTCCACAAGGGCACTTGTCCTTTGGGAGGTTCTTTGAACTTTTACATTGGATCGCTCCTTTGAACCATGCTGTTGAACCACTCTATTGAACCAAGGCTTTGAACCTCTTTGTTAAACCAAACATTGAACCAAGCCGATGAACCAAAATGTTTCAAGTTGATGGTTCATTTGATTGAATTGAAGCGATGAACTAACTGTTGAACCAAAAGACGTTGAACCAAGTTTTGGTTCAATGGTTCAAACAAAGCCTTGAACTGACTGACGAACCATTTGACATTGAACCAAAGGATGAACCAAAATGTTGAAACAAAGTGGATGAACCGATTGAACCGAAAGCATTGAACCGATTAAACTTTGATCTCATTGAACCTTTTGAACTTTGCACTCGTTGAACCTTTGAACCAAAGTGATTCAACGGTTCAACGATTCAATGGTTCAAGCCTCTTTTTCTTGAATGCTTGTCGATAGACATTTTTTATTGAACCAAGGAACTGAACCAATCCTAAAAATGACCAAGTGTTAAAAACTAATTCTTTTGGTTGAACCCGCCTGCAGAAACCTTTGAACCTGTAGAAATGAACCTACCTATAGATTCTGTAGAAATCAATTATGTAGAAATCAACCTATAAAGCCCATTGAACTTGGCCTACAGAGTCCATAGATTTCTCTTCCTGCTGAGTTTGTATATTTCTCTTCCTATTAAGTCTATAGATTCAAGCCTACAGAGTCTATAGATTCAAGATTGCAGAGTCCATATATTTCTGAGAAGCTTGAAAAATGAGGAATTTGAATGCCCAGGACAAATTTTGAAAAGGGAAGAGACAAATTTGGTTTGTAGGACCAAAATAGTTCAAATGTTGTCCCAAAAATGAGTGATATTTTTGGGGGACAACACCTTCCATACACAAGTGTGTATGGTGAATTTCCAACTGCTCTTTTTGGAGTAACCATGTCTACCCACAGGGATATTTTTAGCTTGGCATGCCAAGTTATCTAATTTTCTTCCATTGTCCTTCTAATGATTTTGATCAGATTCTTGTTGGTGGACTCAGCCGACCCATTTCCTTATGGGTAGTAATTAGAATAAGTGCTAAGCTACATGTCATATCCCAATACCCACTCATTTGTTTTGGTTCCCAAGAAATCTAATGCATTATTTGAGATGATGGTAGCTGGGACTCCAAATCTTGTCACCAGGCCTTCATAAAAGTCTAAGACTACACTTTCATTAGCTTCTTTCAAAGCAATAGCTTCTACCCATTTTTTATAGTAATCTATAGCAATCAAGACCCATTTTTGGCCAACACTGGAAGGAGGGTTGATCATTCCTATGAAGTCCAGGTCCCATTGCATGAACGATTGTTCCACTTGAATAGGTTATAGAGGTATTACAGCCAGCCATTGATTTGCATCAAAGAGGGCACATTTATGGTACTTCTATAGCTAGGCATGGGTATATCTAAATAAAGTGGGCCAAAAGTAACCATCCCTCATAATTCTTACAGCTATAGGCTTAGGAGTAAAGTGACCACCAACTGGCCCATCATGAAACTTAGATAGTACCCTGTCGACCTAACTTGAGTCTATGCATCTCAAGAGTACCCCTCAAAAATACCTTCTAAATATCACCCCATCAATCAAGACATAAGGAAGAGATTGGAGTCTAAAATACCTCCTCTTAGTCCTATCAAGTCACTATGGGCACTCACCAGTGAGAAGGAAATGTGTCATGTCTTGTGCCCAATCTTCTATGGTTGCAGGTTCCTCTATTACAACTTCATCATGTAGTATCAAAATGCTCCCTTTCTATTATTTAAGCTATGTAACAAGGTATTGACATAGCCCTCTTCCCCTTACTAGCTTTATGGTTTTGATATCCACATCGTATTCCATTACCTTGGTAATCCATCATGTCCTCTTTTCATTCAAATCACGGCCAATCAAGAAATCCTTGACACTAGGATGTGGTACCATGATATGAACCTTTCTATTTGACAACATATGTCTAAATTTATTTAGGCTTCATATAACTGCAAGCACTTGCTTTTCAACATATGTGTCTAGACCTTGGCTAAAGAATGCGAGAGGCTATTCAAGGTTTTCATCATTTACTTGAGTGAGCATGGTGGAGATTACCTCTTCATTTCCAAAGGTGTAAAGGTTGAAATCCTTAGAGAAGTCAAGACTTATCAAGGTGGGAGCCTAGGCAATAGCTTGATTAATCCCTTCAAAACTATCCTTCCTTTGCACTGTCCATGAAAACTTCTCATCCTTCTTCAGCAGGGAAGTTAGTGGCTTGACTATCTCAGAAAAATTAGGGATAAATCACCTAATAAAATTTATTTTGCCAAAGAAGCTTTGTAGACCCTTCTTGTGCTTAGGTACAGACAACACTAAGATGGTGTGTACTCTTTCTAGATCAATGGTCAAGCCCCCTTTTGAAATAATATATCCAAGGAGTTTACCTTCATGGATAGTGAAAACACATTTCTTTGGGTTGAGAGAGATACCAAACTCTCTACACCTCTCAAAGATTTACCTCAAATGTTGGCCTACATCCTTAGAGAACACTGTCACATCATCAAGATAGACTAGTACAATATTATTTATCAAGCCCTAGAAAGCCATGTCCATGGCTCACTAAAAGGTGGCTCCAACATTTGACAGTCTAAATGGCATTTTCCTGTAAGCAAAAGTTCCCCACTTGTTAGTGAAGGCTATCTTGTACTGATCATAGTCTTGCACTAGAATTGATTGTACACTAAATACCCATCTAGGAGGGAGAAATGTTCACTACCTATCACCATTTAGAGGATATACTCCATACTTGGGAGGGGATAGTGATCTTTCAATGAGACTCTATTGAGGTCTCTAAAATCTGCACATAGTCTGATATCCCCATTCTTTTTCCTAACAGAGACTAGATTGGCTAGCCAAGAAGAATGTTTGATAGGAAAAATGATCCTGGACTCAATCAGCTTAGTGAGTTATTTTCACATGAGAGGCTTAATCTTTGGATTGATAGGCCTTTGTTTTTATTTGATGGGTTTGACACCTTCTTCCATCTCAATGGTGTGTTGGGCCAAGCTTGGGTCAAAACCCTTCAGGTCGCTATACTCCTAAGTAAAAACTTCAGTGAACTCTTGGCATAGCAAAATGAAGGAATGCCTTTCATCATTTTTACATACCTTCTCAAGTGCAAGCAACCTATCCTTAAATATTTTGATAGTTTCATAATTTTCTCTTTTGGTCATGATACTTGATTTATCATTTTTTAGTTGGTCATCCTCATTTAAGATGCTTTCAAGAGTGACCAAGCCCTTGGGAAATTTGTTATTCTTTAGCTAAACAATCTAGTCATCATACTATTGCTGTAGCTTGGCTTGATTCTTAGAAGCAAACTCAGCCTCCTCTTATAAGAAGAGTGCTATCTACTGATCACTATCAAACACCTACCAATTGGTGACATTATCAGGCACAGAAGGGTCTTATTATTACTTTTAAATGGCACAGATTGTTGTCCTAACTTATTCCCTTGGGAATGTCAAATTGAGCACCAAATGTTGCTAATCTATCTGCTTATTTATTTTGTTCCCTTGGAATGGAAATAATTTTGAAAGCAAAGAAACTCTCTACTAGGTCCCACACCTTGTGTTTGTAAGACTTAAGCATGGAGCTCTTGGTCAAGTTTTGGCCTCTCACCTAGTTTACAATTAACTCACTGTCTCTAAAAATCTATAACTATTTTATTCCCCTTTTCCTTGCCCATTTTAAACCATGACAGAGAGACTCATATTCTACAACATTACAAGTACAAGAGAATTGGAATATGAAAGTTGAGAAGTATCTCTCTTTTGAGGGTGAAATTAACACTACTCCACCATTGGCTCCCAATTTACTTCTTGAGCCATTGAAGAAGAGTTACCATAGACCTAAGCTCTCTTGGTTTTCCTTCATCAAATTTGGCATGAAATTACCTTATTCATGAATGCCATAAACTCTAAGACTTGCCTCCTCTATGGACTTGTATGGGTCATGTTTAAAATTATCACTTCCCCACTCATCCAAGAGCAAGATAGTAACCCCTTTAAGGGAAGAGGGTGGAGATCATTCCATTTGGAATTATTCCTCATCAATGATGGCATAGTTGATGTTTACCACCTTGAGTAAGTATGGCTCTAGATGATCTCTATGGATGGGCTCTGACTCAATCTTGACTTTAGTTCCATATTTGGTTCTAAAAAACATGTAAGACGAGTTTGTTGCTAAGTACCCACCTATCTTAGACGTGAAATCCCTAGATAAGTAGAGAGAAAAGTAGGGAGGAACATTCACCACTACCACATCATGGGGAATGGAGAAGGTTGGATAGGCATGCAATGTTAGATTCAAGCCTCTTACCACTCCTAAGGTCTTAGCTGGTGATCCATCTAACTGTAGGACTCTTTTAGTCATTTCATCATATTTGAGTCCTAGCTTGTCAGCTATGCATTTGGGCATTACTGAGGTTCTTGCGCCACTATCAGTAATGTAATTCTAATCTAATAAATCTCCAATGACTAAGGATAGATAGAAAGCAAGAAACTTTTCATCCTTCTTCACTTAGCCTTGTATGGAAGGGTGCCCATTCATAATTAAAACATTATCAAGCTTTTTTGGGACAGCTTGTTCATTCAACCCATGCAATTCCTTCTAGAGTATGTCCTTTTGTCTCAAGATTGTTAAGGAATCCCATAATGAGATATTCATGTGCAACTTATTCATTTGGTCTACCACATTGATCTGAGGGTTGTTCCCTTTTGAATTTTCTTTGGGGGCACTTACAGCCTGAGGTGCAAGCTAAGGAGCAGAGGATGCAACTAATGGCTTGTAATTTGGGAACTTCTTGTTCACTTGTGATGAATAAGATGGTGCAAATGTTTGAGCAATTGTATGTGATTCCTCCATAGGTCTCCTTTTGGACTTAGTATTGGTTGCAACATAATCAACCTAGTTGTTTGGACTACCCACATAGTTGATTACATAGAATTCACCTTCCAGGTGATTCATGAGAGTAGAATCAGATTGAGCTTACCTGTTGTCCATCCCAGATTGTACTGATGCCTTAAAACTTGGGAATTGGGTTGCTTGATTATCTTGTGCATTCATATATTGATTCAACAACTCATTAGTATATGCAACCTATTTTTGGCCATACCCCAAGGGTGGGAAATTAGGTTGTTCTTGTACCAAGTTATTTTGAGTGGGAACAAGAGCTTTAGATGATGAAGGGGAACCTATATTATAACCTTGATATGGTCTAGCTTGAATAATTTGACCCTATCCTTGGTTATAATTCTAGAAAAGAAGTCTATTCATTTGTCCAAACTACTGGTATCCCTGATTCGATTGATAATTTTGAGTTTTTTGCCTCTTAAGAGCCACTAATTCATTGGTTAAACTTTATAACAAGCTCTTAACTTCATGGAGGTCACTGCGTGAGGTAGTAGTCAGATTTTATACACCAGGCAAAAGAGCTAAGGTGGATGCAACACTCTAAACTGGGGGTGGTAATTTGGGAAAGAGTAGCATATGAGGTATAGGGGCTATCTTTCCTACTTGTACCAGACAATTTTTGGTGTCTATGGCTATTTCATAGGTAGATGATAACACTTGTCCTCCCATGGACTATATCATGACAGTAATATCGCTATTCAAATCCTTTAAGTAGTAGAGGAAATCATAGCTTGGGGTCAGCCTTACTAAAATGGGGATTCTATCCTAGGTCTTTTGGAACTTGGTATTAAAATCTTACATAAATTCATGTAGAGCTCTTTTCATGGTGGTCAATTGATTATCAAGAGAGAGATGATCACTCTTCTCCCCAAATCTATCTGTCAAGAGGGTGCCTAATTCATTCTATGAGCTGACTGAGTTCATAGGCAAGGTACCATACTAGTCCATAACTTTACCTTTAAAAGACAATGCTAGTAACCTGATGGCTACGTTCTCTTCGGTGACATTATGAATTTTGCATAGGTTTGATATATTTTTGATATGCTTAATAGCATTAATAGGCCCCTCTCCATTAAAAAGAGGACCACTCTTAAGGGCTGTCCCTGGGATTGGGTCATAATGCAAAAGGTTTAAAGGGCTCTAACTATGGAAGGATATAAAAGGTAAAGCCGTGGTGATGACAGGGTTCAACTGGGGTCTTCTTGTGTAAATATATTTTATGGTAGGTCTGGGAAATTGATTTTCTATCTAGGGGTGAGTCCTTGCAAACCTTAACCACTTTGTTGAGTTTAAGGGTAACTCAATGAATTTGAAAGGGACACCCTTGGTAGAAGATCTTGTGGTGACCTTAAGCATGGGATGTCAAGTTGATCTCTGACCAAAGACTAATGTTATTGAAAATGGAGTCACCAAATGCTAGGTTAGTTATTCATTCTTGTAGTAACAGGACCAACACCAATCCTGGAATTTCTCTGAGAATTAAAAAATGGTCCCACCAGGCATGCCAAAAACTGTTGATGCTATGAATTGTACTCTTAGAAAGAATTCTAGGATTCTCTCTTCCACACAAAAAAATGGATACTTCCCTCTTGTTGTGGGCTTGGAAAAACTGAGGAAATAATCTCTAGATAAGGGCTAGCTCCCTTTGATGCATCTTTGAGGTCCTTAGCTATCACTATTAATAATGGGGGGGGTGAAAAGGGAGAAGGATATGATAAAAGAACCTATCTAAAATGGTGATGCACCAAATGATTCAATCTGCTCAGCTTATATCAACACTTTAGACCAAAAGGGTGAATAGACACTTCATTTGACAAAAGACCAGACTATATGGCACTTTAATAGGGACTTAATGAAGATATAAAGAAAAAGAACTTACCATAGGTGTTGTAGAAGCACACTGTCAGATAACTACTCTTCTGTCTCTATGCTCTAACTTGGGCACTTCATGTTAACCTATAGAAATGGTCTTGGATATACTAGATATGTTGGTGTCAACCTATAAAAGCATCAAGATGAAATGACTAAACACAAAGTTGATACATAGACATATTTATAAGCATAACCAGTCAGATAGAGGTAAAATGCATTTTATTGATTCCAAGGTAAAAGTGGCAGGGCTCCACCTTACACAAGTGAGATATATATTTCTCAGTTGAGAGGTTACAATATCTATCATTAAGAAAAAGACTTTTTGGTTCCTTCAAGAACATGCGGCCCATGCTATATTAAACACCTGGGTAAGAGGAATCTGCTCATGCTGCTATCATCTTGTTAAGCACAAGCATATACTGAGAGGGGGGTGAATCAGTATAAGATATTTTTTTGCTTTTGACTATTAATCTTAAATCCAAAACCTCAAATTACTCTACAATTAATATATTCAAAGCAATCAAAGAATATAATGCAAAACCACACAATGTAAATAGACACAGATTTGCATGGAAACCCTTTCAAGAGAAAACCACAGAGAAATTATCTTAATATAAATATTCGTAGGCACCAACCTACTAGAGCACCAACCCAAAAAACAAATTTTAGGAACCAACCTACAGGAGCACCAACCCCTTTCACCGAGCACCAACTCAGCAAGAGACACCAATCTCTTCAAAACGAAGGCACCAACCTTCTAAAAAAATCACTCTTCTATCTCACATTTGTTGTCAAAACAATGGATGATAAAACACTTACTTTATCTCCTTTAGATTTGATCTACATTTGAGTGTTTTCGCTGCTATACTCTTCCTTATACTTGCTGATTTTTTCTTTTTAATATTCTCACAAAAAATTTCCTTTAAAAATTCTGCTCTTCTTTTATATATCTTCCACTTTTGAATCTACAAATTTTGCCATTCGTTATGTACTTATTTATAACCCACAGAAAGCCACAAATTAAGGTCATGACTTTTCAAGTGACAAGGTCATTTTGAATGGTCACAACTCCTCCCAATAGGTCGGCCAAGGTTTATAATTCCATTCACTTTCGTCGACATTTTCATTCACTTTTGACAACAATTCTATTCACTTCTTTCTACATTTCTGTTCACTTTCATCAACATTTCCGTTCACTTTCGTCAACAATTCTGTTCACTTCTGACAACAATTCCATTCACTTCCGTCAACATTTTTGTTCACTTCTATAAATCAATTCCATTCACTTTCAGCAATAGTTTGATTCACTTCTGTCAATAATTCATTTGACATCAATGAAAATATTCCAACAATCTCCCCCTTTGTCATTGATGACAACCACATACTGAAACTGCTCCCCCTTGTTGCACTGTCTCTTCTGTCTAAATCCTTCTTTTTTATAGCTCCCCCTTTCTATGACATCCTCTTTCTATACTTCTCCCCCTTTGACATCAATGACAAAGGGTCTATCCAAGAGCTATTACTTAGCTCCCCCTTAGCAGATGCTTCCCTTCAGTGGCAAAAAGTAAAAGAAATTACTCCCAACTTCTGTCATAGGTACTCAAATGTTTCCTTTGGAAGTGGCTTGGTAAAGATATCTGCTATCTATTCAAATGTGGAAACATATTCCAATTTTAATTGTTGTTCTACCACTTGTTCTCTCAAGAAATGATACTGTATAGGGATATGCTTAGTTTTGGAATGCATAACTGGATTCTTTGAAATACTTATCGCACTAGTATTATCACAGAATATGGAGATTAGATGATTATACTCTAGTTCGATATCTTTCAAATTTTATTTCATCCATAGAACTTGTGTATAACATATTACTACTGCTATGTACTCTGCTTCTACTTTGGATAGAGATACATAATTTTGCTTCTTACTCAACCATGATACTAGACTATCTCCAAGAAAGAATGCTCCTCCACTTATACTTTTTCTATAATCTACACAACTTGCCCAATTTGAATCTGTGTATTCTACCAATGTGAATTCTTTACCTCTTAGGTACCACAACCCATAATCAAAGGTTCTCTTTAAATATCTAAATATACGTTTCATGGCTTACACATGTGTTTCTTTTCGAGCTGCTTGAAATCGTGTAACCATACCTACTACTTGCATGATATCTAGCCTAGATGCCATCACATATAGTAAACTCCCAATCATTGATCTATAAAGAGTTTGATCAGTATTTGGAGATTCATCATCTTTGCTCAACTTCATACCTGTAGCCATAGGTGTGTTAATAGGGGCACACTCCTCCATATGGAATTTATTCAACATCTCCTTCACATACTTGCTTTGGGATATGAATATTCCTTTGTTAGATTGAGAGATTTGTAAACCAAGGAAAAATGGCAATTCACCTAACATGGACATCTCAAATTCCTTTTGCATATCTTCAACAAATATCTTAGACATTTCCTCATTGTCTCCTCCAAAGATTATATCATCTACATACACCACAACAATTAACTGGTGATCTCCTTTAGTTTTGATGTAAAGATTACTATCAACATATCCTCTCTTGAATCCTTGGTCTTGTAGGTAATCATCAAGCCTAGCATACCATGCTCTAGGAGCTTATTTCAATCCATACAAAGCCTTCTTCAACTTACACACATAATCCTTATTTTCTAATAAGAGGAATCCTTTTGGCTATTCTATGTAAACTTCCTCTTTTAGATTGCCATTTAGAAATGCTGATTTAACATCCATTTGATAAACTTTGAAATTTTTGAATACTAAAAATGCAAGAAATATTTGAATTCCTTCTAATCTAGCAACAGGGGCAAAAGTCTCTTCAAAATCTACACCTTTTTTTTGAGCATACCCCTTACATACCAACCTTGCTTTGTTTCAAGTGACTTGGCCATTTTCATTCAATTTGTTTTGAAAAACCCACTTAGTGCCAATCACATTCTGATCCATTGGCCTGGGCACAAGTTCCCAAGTCTCATTCTTCTTAATTTGATCTAATTCTTCTTCTATTGCTTTTACCCAATGTTTATCATGACTAGCTTCAAAAAAATTCTTAGGCTCTACCTTGGATAACAAAGAGAAATTTACATGCTCAGGTATACTTAAAATTCTTCTTCTGGTTTGCACCCTAGCATCAATGTTGCCAATGATCTGACTTTCAGCATGATTCTTCTGAACACAGTGAGATGGTGCTTTGGTGTCTTGCCTTGCAGATTCATTAAAATTTTCTACATTTTCTTCCTCCCCTTCTTCTACAAGGTTGGGTATTTCTAGAGGCTCTTCTAAAGGTTCTTTTTCCTTTTGATTCATGATCTCATCTATTATAACACTAGAACTTTCTACCATAGTTTGTATCCTTTTGTTATAACATCTATAGGCTTTGATTTTGATGGAGTAGCCAAGAAAAATTCCTTCATCAACTCTTGAATCAAATTTTCTGAAGTTTTCTTCATTCCTATTGATAAAACATTTACTTCCAAACACTTTGAAATGTTTGACCGAAGCTGGTCTTCCTTTCCATAATTCATAAGGAGTTTTGTCATTATTAACTCTAATTTGCTCTCTATTCAAGATATATACTATTGTATTAACTGCTTCTCTCTAGAATCTATCTCATAGCTTAGATTCATTAAACATAGTTCTAGCCATCTCTTGAATGGTTTGATTTTTCCTTTCCACCACTCTATTTTTTTTGGAGTCCTTGTGGTTGAGTATTGTCTCTTAATTCCATGATCTTCACAAAATTCAATGAATTCATTTGAAATAAACTCACCTCCTCGATCTGACCTTAGGCATTTTATTTTCAGCTCTTTTTCATTTTCTACTAATGCCTTGAAAGCTTTAAACTTTTCAAATGATTCTAATTTTTCTTTTAGAAAGGCTACCCACATCATTCTAATATAATCATCAATGAGCAACATAAAGTAGCTCTCACCTTGCATGCTTTCAGTTCTGGTAGGACCACAAAGATCGGTATGAATTAGCTCTAGTGGTTTGGTGGTTGAATATTCCTTCATTCTGAACCTTGTTCTAGTTTGCTTCCTGTGTTGGCATTGCTTGCATAGAGTGCTTGAAGGTTTCATTATCTTAGGCATATCTCACACAACCTGTTTGTTACTAATTTTCACAAGATTATTAAAATTTATGTGCCCTAACCTTCTATGCCATATCCAACTCTATTCAACTTGACTCAGACAATATTTCTCTCCTCATTTCTCCAAGCATGTATAGGTTGTTTGTGGTTCTATGAGCATCTGCAATTAGTTCTCCCATTTCTCTTTTTTTGATATCACAACCTTCAAAAAAGAACTTGAGTGTGTGTCCTTAATCACACATTTGGATAACATTTAGAAGATTATGCTTTAACCCTTCCACATATAACACATTTTCTATTTTGGTTTTTCCATTATCAAGACTAAGTGTACATTTTATTATTATTCTAGTTGTAGTGTTGTCTCTAAACTTCACCATGCCTTCATTGACCTTTTTTAATGAGATGAATTTGCTTTTATCTCCAATCATGTGTCTCAAACATCCACTATCAATGAACCATTATTGTCCTTCATCTCTAGCATGGAATTTTGTTTGAATAATCATTGATTCTTCTTGTTTCTTCCAGGTCTTTGATGGTTCTCTTTTCTTTATCATTGGAGCTTTGAAATTTTGATCTTGTCTTACAAATTCAAAAACACTTCTACAATAGCGTGATATGTGTCCATAGTTGTTGCACTTGTAACAAACTATAGCTTCATCAAAGTTTGATAAGAGAGCAAATGAATTGTAATTTCTATTCGAAGCTCCATAGGTTCCTTTGTTTTTGCTCCTGACTTCAATATCCTTAGCTCTCTTTTTACAATCTAAATTTCATATGACCAAAATGATTGCAATAATAACAATATCCATCAAAATAATTACCAAAATTAGTTTTATTTACATATCTTGGAGCAAATGGTCTTTTGAAGTTTTGTTCTCCTTTGTTTTCTTTGTTGATAGAGCTAGTTTTTGTATTCTGGGCTTCTTCCTTCTTGGTCTCTTTTTTCACTGGTTCCTTAAGAGTTTTAGCATAGCTCTTAGTTTTCTCTTTTTCCTTCTCATACCCACTACTTTACTTGTTTTATGGTGATCTTTGACTCTCTAGAATCTTATTCAAAACTTGAGTACTTTTCTTAGATTTCAATTCACTTGCTATTTTAGAATTTGCCTTTTCTAGATCCCTTTTTAAAACATCTATCTTAGATTCATACCTTTCACAGTCTTCTCCTTTCTTCTTTAGCTGATCCATTAGATCTTCTTCAATTTTATTTGCTTCTTCAATTTGGACTTTTAGATCAACAATTACCTTATTTTATTCCTCAAAGGCTTGTGATGTCTTCGCTTTGAATTCTTGATTCTCTTCTTCATATTTTTAGATTTGTAACTTTAGTTTCTGATTCTTCTTCTTAAATGCTTTTATTTCTTCCAATGTGCAAATAAGTTCTTCTTCAAGGTTCACTTCACCTTCTTCTTTCGTGTCTTCGTCTTCCTCTAAATTATCTTTGCTAGTGGTGGCATTTTCTTCTATATCCATGAACATAATCTCTTCATTGTCACTCTCAACATCACTTTTTTTATTTTCTTTAGATGAGCTACTATACCTCTTGGAGTATAGGCTTTTCTTTTGTTTCTCAAATCTTTGCTTGTCTTTACTCATCTTGAATCCCTTTTTGTACTTTGATTTGTTTTTCTCATCATTGTTATTTCCTTTATTTGGACATTTGGCTATAAAATGACCAATTTTACCACAATTAAATAATTTAAATGGTAACTTTCCTTTATATTTTCCTAATCCTTTCTTTAGCTTTTGAATGAATGGAGCTTCATTTTCATCTTCTTCACTACTTGAATTTTCACTTGATTCTGGTTCTTTGATCTTCTCTTTCTTTGAGACCTTGAATGATGCTTCCTTCTTCAACTGTATCTCAAATTCGGTTCTCATTTTGTAGGGCATAAGAATTCTATGGAGCTCATCCATTTTCATCTTGTCTAAATCCTTCATTTCTTCAATGGCAGAGCCCTTCACATCAAATCTCAATGGTAGGGATCTTAGGACTTTCTGAATGATCACAGTTCTTCAATTTTCTCTCTGAGTCCTCAAATGACATTAACAATTTCATCGACATGAAGAAAATACCCAACAATGTTTTCATCATTCTTCATTTTTAAACTTTCAAACTGCCTCCAGTGGGTTTGGAGTTTTGCTTTTCTAACCTTACTATCACCTTCATAAATAGTGTTGAGTTTATCCCAAATCTCTTTTGCAGATTCACAATGCATAACCTTAACAAACTCATTTTTTGAAAGCCCACATAAGATTGCATTCATAGATTTTGCATTGTTCTCACTGGCCTTTTTTTGGTGGCATCCGTTGGTGCAATTTGTGTCATTGTGTATCCTATTACCACTACTTACTAAATATCAAAACTTAGGGCCATCAGTAAGTCTTCATTCTTATGCTCCAAAATGCATAATTCATTCCATCGAACAAAGGAGCCTTGTTAGTGGAGAAACCATCTAGCACTTGAGATCTTGCCATATGTGCTTTCTAATATCTACCTTTTAGTAGTTGTGCTAACACCAAAGGAATCAGCTCTGATACCAATTATTAAGCACAAGCTTATACTGAGAGGGGGGTAAATCATTATAGGATATTTTTTCACTTTTGACTATTAATCTTAAATCTAAAACCTCAAATTACTCTACAATTAATATATTTAAAGCAATCAAAAAATACAATACAAAACCACACAATGCAAATAAACACAAATTTGCATGGAAACCCTTTCAGGAGAAAACCACAGAAAAATTATCTTAATATAAATATTCATAGGCACCAACCTACTGGAGAACCAACCCTAAAAATAATTTTGTAGGCACCAACCTACAGGAGCACCAACCCCTTTCACTGAGCACCAACTCAGTAAGAGACACCAATCTCTTCAAAACGAAGGCACCAACCTTCTCAGAAAAAATCACTCTTCTATCTCAAATTTGTTGTCAAAATAAAGGATGATATAACACTTACTTTATCTCCTTTAGATTCAATCTACACTTGAGTGTTTTCACTACTATACTCTTCCTTATACTTTCTAATTTTTTATTTTTAATATTCTCACAAAAATTTGCCTTTAAAAATTCTACTCTTCTTTTATATATCTTCCACTTTCAAATATAATTTTTTTTCCATTAATTATGAACTTATTTATAACCCATGGAAATCCACAAATTAAGGTCGTGACTCTTCAAGTGAAAAGGTCCATTTGAATGGCCACAACTCCTCCCAATAGGTCAGCCAAGGTCGACAATTCTGTCGATAATTCCATTCAATTCCGTTGACATTTCCGTTCACTTTTGGCAACAATTTTGTTCACTTTTAACAAGATTTCCATTCACTTCCATTGATATTTCCATTCACTTCTATCAACAATTTCATTCACTTCTGGCAACAATTTCATTCACTTCCATTGACATTTTTGTTCACTTTTGGCAATCAATTCTGTTTACTTCTGACAATAGTTCTATTCACTTCCAACAACAGTTCATTTGACATCAATGATAATATTCCAACACATCCTTCCATAAATGGCTTGAAAGAACCATGTTATAGATTGCTATGGGTATTGACTTTACTACTCAAAGTGTATTAAATGTTCCTAATAAAGCATGGGTAATTTTATTTTCTAAATGACAAGGCCGCCCCTCTATGAAACTTATGCAACTGTCTACTCATTAATGCTTGAATGAATAAAAGAGGGCCACTCTATTGAATGATTGCACTCCCCATGATGGCCACTCGGTGGAGACTATTTCATCTACAATAATAAATTCTTCTAGCGATGCTTTTTATGCCACTTGGACTGTTCTATTCATCCTACGCTACTTTTTATCTTTTCCTAGTTCCTCAGCCCTTAGGGTTATCTTTCATCTCCTATTTTTGGGCTCCTTTCTCAGTGGGTTGTTGAGTTTCATTTTGGCCTCATGCCTTTGAATTCCTTTAGGCCCATGCTCATGAGTTATTTCAGGCAAAATGCTTAAAAGAAATCTTTCGATTGCTTATCCTAAGGAATTGGTTCTTTGGCTTCTCTTCAATGGCTGACACATCCCATCAAAATTGATGTTTATAGGCCTGTCACCATTTAAAAACCAATGGATATTTCACTATCTTGAATTTGATGTCTGCAAGGATGTCACCAAATGTTTGAACCTCCAACGGCTAGTTCACCATGTCAAAGTTGACATTTTTGGGCCCGTCATCACCTTTAGTAGTTCCTTTAGCTTTTTTGAAAATTAAACCTTCCCAAAGGGAAGGTGAGCTTTTAGAAAAGAGGATAGGGTCCTTATTTGGTAGTCAAGAACCCTTCATAAGGGCACATGCCCTTCGGGCTCCTTTGTGTTCCCAATTCCTTCAAACAAAATGTCTGAAGGAATTCCTTCAGACATTTTTCCCAAAGGAAATGTTGCCTTCATGTCTTGACCTTCTCTTTATAAATTCCTTCAAATAAAATTTTGAAGGAAATCCTTCAAGCATTTTTTCCAAAGGAATTTACCTTTGGTTCCTCCTTGGATTTTCTTCGGGCAAAAGTCCAAATAAATCCTGTATTTTGCCTTGTCACTTTTCTAAAGGAAAATTCCCCTTCAGGCCTTCTGCCTTACTCTCCTTCAAATGTGCTCTCTGCCCTCCATAAGGGCACCTTGGGTCCAAAATTGCCCTTCAAAGCCTTCTTGAACAGTCTCATTTGTAACCTACCTACCCTCCATAAGGGCACTTGACCTTTGGAGCTTTGTGAAAGACTTGTATTCCTTTGAAATTGGCCCATTCCTTTGCCAAAAAGCTTGTCCAAGGTAATTGATTAAAGAAAAATAAGCCCCAAATCAACCTAAAAACCTAAAGGACTTGGATCACTTAGCTCTTTATAATAATAGGCCTATTTTAAAGGGAAATGGCACAATTGCAATAAGGTGAATACATCAAAGACTAGCTACTCAAGACATTAGGGAAAGAAGGGAGACCAATTTTGGCCTATAGGACCAAAAATTGTCAACATGAGAAACTTGATAATCTTCTGCCACAAGTTCCTCTTTTGATTTATCTAGTGATGAAACTAAAATTTCAACATATCTCTCCTTTATCATCATTGTTGAGAGGGTCCTGGGAGTGGGTTTTGATTTTATCTTGACTTCTGACATGTTGAAGTCCAAAGTGCAAGGATTAATCATTATTTTCTACTTCTTACTCATTGATTGTGCTAACCAATACCTTATATTGATCTGACGCTATCATCAAAGAATCTATAGCTGATGTAACTACACTAGTTGATACTGTGACTAACAGAGACTCTTGGGAAGATGATATTATTGGTTTCTCAAGAGGTGCCTATGAAGATCCACTCACATCAGTGGTTTGCAAATCAATATTTGCACCAAGTATCTAGGTTGCCCCAACCTGTACTAATGGTATAGTTAAAATAGTGGAAATGGGGAGAGTGGAGTCAATAGAATTAATTATGCTTGTGGGGGGAGTGGAGGATGTAATAAACATAGGGGTTGTGAATTTGGGGACTAATAGAAGGGTGGAATACAAAGCATTGAATGTGTCATTAAGTGTGTAAGACCACTTAGGGTTGGTGATGTGAAAATAGTGGATTGAGATGAAGTGGAAATAATACTTATCATAGGGGTTGGGGTGGCCTAAAAAATTGTAGTCAAGATGACTGATTCCATAGTAATGTACTGTTGGGAATTAATGGTGATGAAATGGAAGGAATTCTAAATGGAATGAAAAATAGGGGTGAATCAAATGGGAAAGGTGAAATAGGAAAAGGGAAATTGGAGTGGAAACTTGAGCTTCCATTATAGGGTTACCTTGAGTATCCACTTGAATTATTTATACTAACTATACTTGGCTTATTGATGTGGGTGGAATGGTAGGTGAAGTGGAGACAAGTGCAGGTTTTTATATTAGAGTTGGAGGAACTAAAACTTATGGAACAATGGGGCCCTAAGATACTTGAGGAGTGGAGATAGTTTGTGGAGGTGTTGAAACCTCTTGTACAATATGGGTAGGAGAAGGGGGAGCAATGGAAATAGGAGTCAAGGATATGGGATTTGAAACTATAGATTTCTATATTTTTGTTATTGTGTCTTCTACTGAAAGATCAATTGAGTCATTTACAACTCCTCTTTGTCTATTTGATTCTCCTTTCTTTGCTTTAGTGTTTATTTTCTTCTTCTTAGGTTCCTCTGATGGAGTAATACCTTTTGCTTTGAGCTTCAAAATCTTCTCCTTAACCCTTATTGCCTCCCATTTTATTTGCACACCCTTGCTTCTCAGCTAACTGATTGTTCTATTGATCACATGGGCTATTTTATCAAATAGAGAAAAAGATACAAAAATTGACCACCTCACTAGTGGTAAAGGTCTAGAAATGATCTAAGGTAGATTGGGTCTACTATAGAGTTTTCATCCACTAAGTCATTAGGGACTGGTGCTAGATCATAATATTTTATTTGTTGTAGGGACATCCTAGAGTAGTCCCTCATTCTGACCATCTTTTCATCTTCACAATCTTCCCAAAAATATTCATAAAAAGGCACATGTTTGTATGTTTCTAGTTTTATTATAGTAGTGACCTTACTGTATAGATAAAAATAAGGTCTAGACTCTAGAGTTCTTAGTGTTACTTGGCACATCTTCACCTCCACTATTTTGGCCTTTAAGAGGGATTGGCATGTGCAGTGGCCAATAAAAATTGGGAAATGTATCCCTGCCTTATGTCTATCTAAGAGGAGCTTGTGTGTCTCCACAAGCTGCCTAACCATATCCAATAATGTCCATTTATCACTTACATACCATGGAAGTGTGTAGGGATAACCACTGAATCTAGCTGCCCTGAAGTAGGAGTAGGTGGGGAACTATATGAAGTAAGAACCCCATTTGGTGATCTCATCTTTTTCTACTTTGGAGAACCTTGTCTTCCCAAGCTACTGATTAAACATGATAATGATGTTATAGATGAAGGCATAGTTGACTCTCATAAACTACTATCTATTAGACTAAGTGTGAGAGTAGGGTAGTAGTTGTAAACTTTGGTTATTTCCTTAGAAATTACATTAAAGCCTAGAAACAATATTCCTTTGGCTAAATATAAACAATATATGATGCCATATAAAACATATTTATTGTTTTCACCTCCATCAACTAGTTGTGGAAGGAATCACTTATCAATTAATCCTAATGTATATGTTGTTTATTTTCTTTGATGATCCAATTATACTAGTACATCCATTCTTGATAACACTTAGCATCAAGATTACTAGTGACTCTATGCAATAGTGTTATGATATCTCCTACCTCCTCCATGAAATCAGATATATACATAGTCTTAAGAAATCTAGTGGAGTAATGTTTGGAAGTCTTGAGTCATTACTTGTTAATTATCTTTTGACATCCATCCTTTTTCTCCTCATAAAATTGTGTAGATGTTTATGGAATTATATCCAAATAACTCTCAAATTCAAGGATGGAAAACATAGAGCTAATGAATTCAGGATCTATATCTAGATACCTCTCCCCTTTCTCACTATAGACTTGTCTTCTATCAGGATCATAATGTTGGGCCATTGTAAGGATCAAATCAGGGCTTTGAATAGATAGAGGTAAGGTTGCAACTTGTGGTAAACTAGAGTCATATATACTCTAGATCTAGTCACTTTTAAAATATACACATATCCTAGCCCAAAAATTGCCTAGGTCAATGTGATCTAAATCTATATCTTTAATCTCTGCCATATTGGACTCCAAACAAGAAGTCAATCTAGGGCCCTTAAATTTAAACTTAATTTCCTTGGGAGGCATGAAAATTGAAGTTATTGTTTGTGAGAAACCAACTTTTAAAGTTGTAAAAACTTTTAGATGTTTGGATTACTTATATTCTCTGATAGACTTGGAGGTGTTGGAAGCATGTCCACTCTCCATAGTGCTTAAACGTTGTTAGATTTTTGAAAAAACTTAGAGGTGCTTAAAGCACATCAGATCTCCATGGTGTTTGAAGCATGTCAGACCTCTGATGGAAGTGGAAGGTGTTCAAAGCATGCTCACTTTCTATGATTTCTTTGAATCTTGTAGGGAAATTAGATGCCTGAGACAAGTCTAGTATCGATGGGGACACTAGGGGAAAATTTGGAAAGGAATATTCTCTTATTTAAAATTTAACTATATGCTCAAGAATATTCATTTTATTTTCTAGAAAACCTTGATTTTGAATGCAAAATCTTAGAGGGAAAATGAAGGGGCTTTTGGTAGATGCTTTGGTAGGAAAATCCTTGAGATGAATATGAAACCCTAGATTTCCCTAGACTACCCTAAGCATGATACTTTGATAATACAACCACATAAATCTACCTTCTAGTGATTTAGATGATAAATTTTTAAGGGAAAAACCCTAACCAGGTAGGCTAAAAGAGAATTCAAATAGGAAAAATTTGCAAGAAATGAAAGCAACTCAAAAGCTTCAAACTGAAGGAATTTATGGAAAAAAAATTAAGGGAGGTACCATGCAATAGTAAAAAATGAGGTGGAAGATATCTTTTGTAGTGATGGATATCTGTTGAACTCTAAATTTTGTATAATTATTATTCTATTTTTGGTGCTCAGCACGGAGTGACCATTATCCATTTTAACACAAGTACCAACATGATAATGGAGGACCATAACACGACAAGACCATGGCATGTAGGAGTATTGTGGCATGGAACTTGCTAGGTGTGAAAGGATAATGGTGCATGAGACCTAGTATGAGAGGACCCAATCAAGGAAGAATTTATCATGAGGGACCTAAGAAAAGGACTTGGAACAAGAAGTGAAAGACTAGGGGAGCACAAGGGAAGTTGAACACGAGTGATGTGGGAGTAGTTAGAAGAGAAAATAAAGTTGGACACGTTGACCCCATCGATCAGAGGTTATGTACTAACCCATGAAGAACAAAATACTTGGCCTCTAGAACATAACATAGAGCAAGCATCTAGGGGTATAGAGGCCTAATTCTATAGGAATAACTAGTTGTAATATCCATGAATCTTAGCCTATTGGGACTCTGTGTGCTAGTTATCCATGATAGTTAGAATCTTGACACTTGGTCAGGGTAAAACAAGTATAAAAACCCTTGTTATAATCATTTACGGGTGTGGACCTTTAGAGAATAGATACAACATTTTATCTTGTAATTTGTCATGCAATCAATGAATAGTTAGAATTTTCCGTATCATGTGATGATTCATGAATATTATAAGTGTTAAGTAATGAATATGTTTTATTTATAATTCATGGGTATCTTTTCCTTTTATTGTTATTGTTGAATAGTAATGGTGATCCTAGTTATCATTGTAACTAAGTTTGGGACAATAAGGATAATAATTTTATATTTATGGTATTGAATAACTTAAGATTTGTGTTATAAGAGATGAACAAACATATAACATTATGATTCAAAGCATTTGGGAACCAGTGTTTTGTTGCACACTTTGGGTGCGTGAATGAGACTTACCTCTCATGTGATAGGGCTAGCATGCCAGCATTCTAGGGAGAAGCTTCAACACCGTAGTAGAACTAACTAAACAAACCCAACATTTTACTTCCATTGCCAGGACCCAAAACAATTAGAGCATAATTATGGGAAATGTTTGAGTGGATTATGTTAGAGAATATTGAATAATGGGTTACTAGTGTCAAAAACAATTATGTAGTTCTATATCTTGAACTAGAATTTTCTGCATGACAATGGGTAGAGCAAAACCTCTATAGCTCTTTACATGAGACTTTATTTTCTAAGGTCATAGTTCTCTTGCATTCTTAGATCTTAGCGTATGCTAAAGGATGAATTTGAAATCTTGGATGAAGGAAATCATGGACACTTGAATGATAGAGGAGTTTAGCACAACTTGTATTTCTCTAGATGTGAGTAGTTAACTATTGGTGGAGAGGTGTTTGGAATAGCTATATTTTAGAGTACGCGGTGACAACCTATTCATGTCTTGAGGAGGCAAATTTCCAAATTCTATGAAAATCAAGGGGATGCTACCTCTCATTGTTTGATTTCAAAGTTAATAAGTTAATTTTTGACTTTGGATTGGAAAATATACCCATGAAAGGCTAAAATCTCTAGTGCATGAGCTACATAGTTAGAAGGGGAGACTAATGGTTGATTGAAGATTGTGGGTTCAACATGGTAGCAATCTAGTGAGCGTTATTAAAATAGAAGTATGATGAAGATCAATAGAGGATTATGGGAGTTAGTGTCATGTGAAGAGATAGGGAAACCTTGAGGAGTGCTATGAAAAGTCGTAGGGAGGTGAACACATGTGAGGAACCCATCACTTTTGAGCCATGTTCTTTACCACTTATATCTTATAAAGGAAAACTGAACTAGACTTCAATATTTAAACCAAGTATGAATCAACTAGGATCCCCTACCATAGTGCATGCTCATGCCTTTGAGTCAGATAGAATACATATACAAAACTGGGATATAGACAACATAGATTCAAAAACTAAATAGGTAAGGGAGACTAAAACTAGGCAATTAGGCAATCATCTAGAATATACATTATCTTTCCCTCTTTAAGGGAATTCTATGGTACAACTTGGTATGCCTAGTGGATTTAGACCCCAAGGCTAGAATACAGGCCCAAACTTGGGAAATCAACCCCTTACCATACCTCTTCCCATGGGCACTACTACTAGAAGCATTGGAGAAGGATTAGGAGGAGCTACTAGAGGAAGCAGAACCCCTCCTAAAATTAGAGTTAGATCTTCCCATCAACCACGTACTTAACCACAACCCACTATGGTCTACTATGAGATGACATTGTATTTACCTAAATACCATGGGGTAGAGAATGTAGTTGAGCATGTTCATAATGTGAATTAATTTAGAGAGCACACAACATCACATCTTCTAAATGAAAGGCAGCATAGTTTGAAACCATGCTTTTAGAATGCGTGCACAAATGGTATCACAAATTTGACCCTCAAAAAGTAGTGGTTGACTATGACCAATTCAAAGCAGTCTTCCTATAGGAATTTGACATTTTTGAATTTGAACAAAAAAATATAGCGGTGTTGAAAGACATAAATCAATGACTTACAGAGAACATACATGGATATGATACATGATTCAAAACTTGGATTTCTAATTTTTCATTTGAAATAAATCTTGCTTAACATGTACAATAGTTTATGGAAGGATTATTGATACCTTTTCGATGGACCTTGTCACAAAGAACCTTCACTAGCATACGTGAGGCTTTGGAAGCTTTCCTCCATGTTGAGGTAGTCTAAAGCATGGATACTAGGATTAGTCTCTTTATGGAGGCACATATAGCATCCATGGCATCTCAGCTTGAAAATTTAATGAAAAAAATTCACATGAGACATGCTATGGTGTCTGGTGTACTGACTATGAGACTAAAGAGCATATAAGGAATAATTACCTTTAAAAGAACATTCACATTATACTAAAATAAACCTATGATATTTATCATGAAGAACATGATGTCCATCTTTGTCCACTTTTGAAATAGGCTACAAACACCAAGGTATCTAAGTATTTTAATAGTTGTTATGCTTACACACATGACACCAATGATTATCAATTGATCAATGATATTCATGAAGCTCAAGTGCACGACATGCACCAAACTTCAATCACCAATACCCAAGAAAATGGTGGCTACCATGGGTGATGGAGAGGACAAGTATGAGGAGGTGGTCAATTTTCACCAAGAACCTATAACAAATGTGGTTCACCAGACAACTATCAAAGGGATTGCCTAGAGTACCCAACCTACACATTAAAAAAAAACCATCGACTGGAAGAGTGTCCTAATTTATATGTAGACATCACTAAGGATTGAAATGAAAAGGGCATCTACATGATTCACATAGACAAACCAAAATGGCATTCATGATCGAACATCCCCATAGTACAAGTAAATATCACCACTTGTAGTCGGGGTCAAACTCAATCGACAGCCAACCCGATCAAGAAGGTACATTAGGAAGAATCATGAGTAAGGAAGTACCCTAATACACAATAAAAAAAGGATGTCCTTTAGGATACAATGGCACTTGTGTGAGATATCCAAGTCAATATTCAATACCTTAAGGACAAGGATGTCACACAGTGCATCATAGTGTAAAGAGAAGCCAAACCTCTTGTGGTGTGGGATAATTTTTAAGAACTATGCAAATGTATGCTTGATGAAGACATCATTCCCCAACTCAACACTTGGATTAAAGGTCAAGCCCACCTACCAAATGAATTAAAACCTCACCTCAGTCAACAAAGTTAAGATTTCTATTTAAATCATGCTCAATATCAGAAAAGTCCTAGTTCTCCTTATCCAAAAGATGTAGAGATATCAGTTAATGTTGCTATCAACGAATGGGTAATTCAAGATATTCTAGTAGATACTAGTGTAGAAGTTAATGATCTCACCAAAGATGCTTGGTGAAAAATGTCTATTCCATCTTTGTAGCCCTCTCCTCATGTCTTGTTCATGGTGAATAATACTTGAGCACATCCTATTGGGGTCCTCAAAAATTCCACCATTGACATACTTGGGGTTCCCTTCAAAGCAAATTTTGAGGTTTTAGAGTTGGCAGAAGCTAATGACTATCTATTCTTACTAATAAAACCTTGGTTCTATGAGAATCATGTAGATTTGAGATTTAAAAACCAATACATTATCTTTGAGAATACTAATCACTGTGTTGTAATACCTTTAGACCAAACACAGGGACCTCCCTATATCAAGCCCATGAGCACTGATGAAGACATCACTACCTTGTATAATGTGACTACTTGAAATGATGAACAACATGATCCAACCCCAGATGGTATTCTTTAATGGAAAAATAACTAATCTATCTCAGATACTATAAGTAATACTTGAAACTATTGGGCCCATGGTGACTACAATCTCACTAAAATACTATGTAGCATTGTAAACAAAGGAGAAAGCATCCCATGCTAACTTCTTAAATGGCATAAGTTTGTGTGCCTCATGGGTTTAGTAATGAGAGGGCCACTAGAGGGACCACCACTAGAGAGACTTGATGAAGCTCCATGGTTTCAAGGAAAAATAGAGGTGTGTGACTTTGTCCAATGCCTTAAAGAGTTCTATGATACTGAGAATGAATGTATGAGATCATTAGATCACATTTTTGATGGCACCCCCACTAGATGGTGATGTACTCATAAAGAGAGCCTTTTTTATTGGGATCAAGTATGAGCTACTCAACATCATAGATTTCATCATGATAATAAGATCATTGGGACACTAAGTTATAGCAGTGTGTAAGCACCTAAACCTCACTTTGTGTCATGTGAGACACTATGACAAGTTGAGGAAACATTCTTACTTGAGTACCTCTGGGTCCATGCATTCTATGGGACTTTGCACACTTGGGTGCAGGCTTGGTACATTTATGAAGAAAGGAATATGAGAACAAGGTTATGATAGTTACTACAAGAGAACATGACATCAATGCTTTCTTACTTTTCACCAAGGATGGACTTGTGCCTCACCCTTCAAGCCATGCATGAATAAATCATTAGAGATCTAAGTCCCATCAAAGACTGGTTGTGCCATATTCATCAAGAACTTAAAGAACCCTTGCATTTATTCACTGAGCCTCCCACACAATCATTTCTTACACTATCGATAGTTCCTAATGAAGAATGTCAAAAAGAGATCCAATTGGGAATGCATAAACTCATCTTCCAAGTGGATGAAAGTGAAGGATCTAACTCACTCAACCCCTTTACAAACCATCTAGACATCCCTACAAGTACTAGTTCATGAACTATTCAGGACACCAGTTCTCTAATGGATAACCCTTATCACAGGCCCATTTACACTATTCAACATAACATTGGCATAGATCAAGAGCCTAAAATGGCTACAATTGGAAATTATTGGACTAAGATAGAAATCTCACAATTTTTTGAGTTGCTAAAAGAGTATCAGGATGTATTTCTAAGAAATTATAGCGAAATGAAAGGATTTCACCCTTCTCTAGGGAAGATACATATAATGTTTATTGACAACACTTGCCCAATGGATAAATGTCCATATAGGATGAATCCTAACCTCCATGCACGTGTAAAAGAGGAGATTGATAACATGCTCCATGCTAGAGCAATTACTCCCATTGATGAATAAAATTGGGTGAGTCCCATGGCAATCAGTATAAAAAAGGATGGGAATATCTAGATCTATGTGGATTATTGTGTTTTAAATGTATCCTATGTGATAGATCCATTTTTTACACCTTTCATGGAGGAAATCCTAAAAGGTGTTGTCATTTATGAGATATACTCTTTTATCGATGGTTTCTCAAGCTACCACCAAGTCCAGATAGCTGAGGAAGAATGATCTAAGGCTACTTTCACTATTAAATGGGGATATTTTGCCTATATCATCATGCCTTTTGAGTTGAAAAATACCCTGACAATGTTCTCATAGATAATAGTTGAGGCTTTCAAAGATTTTATCTATAAGTTTCTCCAAGTGTACTTAGATGACTAGACTATGTACGGGTTGGTCATGGACCACTGTGCCAATTTGAGACTCATACTTGAGCATTGTCGAGTGTTTCAAATTTCCTTAAATTTGAAGAAGTGCCTATTTATGACAACTTTTGGTGTACTCCTTGGGCATATCATTTGTAAGGAGGGACTCTTGGTGGATTCAACCAAGGTTTTCATTATTCTCCATCTACCAGTGCCCAAAACTCAACATGAGGTGTGTACCTTCCTAAGACATATGGGATACTATAGAAAGTTCATTCAGGGTTATGCCAAGATCATTGTACCCCTAGAAGAGCTTCTTAATCACAATAAATAGTTTATATGGACTAATTCTTATAAAGGAGCCTTCAAAACACTCAAAAAAAGGTTAGTTATCACACCTATCTTACAATTCCCTGATTGAACAAAGCCTTTTCATATCAATGTTGATGTATCTAGAATGATAGTCAGTGTGATACTTGCACAACCAGGTGAAGGAAACTTAAATTACCTAATTTATTTTTTAAGTAGGAAGCTAACAACAGCTAAAAGGAACTACACCACAACTGAGCGTGAAGCTTTGCCTATGGTTTACTCTCAACAAAAGTTCAAGTAGTACCTTTTGACCACTCTATTTATATTCTATATAGACCATGAGACCTTAAATATCTTGTCAACAAGCTAGTCCTACATGGAAGAATTTGCCATTGGTTTTTTATCTTCCAAGAATTCTAGTTTTCCATAATAGTAAATCCTAAGAAGACCAACTATAGACCTGATCATTTATCCCAAATTAAAAATGGATAACCCCCACATGCAATAGAAGATGACATTCTTAATGTATAACTCTTTTGAGTTACTCAGGTACCTAAAGAACTGGAGGATAGTGCAACATTTCTCAACATTGGTTGTGCATCTAACTCCCTCATTACACAAGAGAAAATCAACTTACAATCCTACCTCACCTTATTAACTCATGACAGGTGATCTATATAAAATGAACCATGACAAAGTGCTTCACCATTGTGTAGTGAAACATGAGTGCCTTTAAGTTCTATGATAAGTCCATGATGGTATTATTGGAGGACACTATGCTAGAAAGGTAACCACGTGCAAGGTGTTAATCACTAGACTCTAGTGGCCAACTCTATTTAAAGATGCAAAGTCTTATGTCAGGAAATGTGATGTCTACTATTGCATAGGAAAACTAAACAAAAGAGATGTTATGTCATTGTGCCCTATTCCTTCTCAATAATAATTTGAAAAATTGGCTATTAACTTTGTGGAGTTATCACTCCAGGAGGTGACAAACAAGCTCTTGGTACATCATTTCAACAACTGACTACCTCACATGCTGGGCTAAAGCAATGCCAACAAAAGACTATACTATAACAATTACCACATAATTCATCTTGGAGAACATTATAACACTATTTAGATGTCCCCTAAGCTTCACCCATGATCATGACACCCACTTCTTAAATGAGATAATTTGGATGTTATTGGCCAAGTTAATGATCGTGTACCATAAGATGACACCATACCACCCACAGGCTAATAGAATAATTGAATCCTTTAATAAGATCCTCGGTACCACTTTAATAAAAAATTACAATGTTGGAAAGATTGATTGGGATGATAGAGTATCTATAGTAATTTGAGCCTATCAAACTACATATAAGTGCCTCAATAAAAGTACACCATTCAAATAGTATATCGAAAGGAAGTAATCATTACATTATATTTCATGGTTCCATCTCTTTAGATAGCACATGTGTAAAAATTGGATGATGAAACCTCTTTGAAAGCTCGACTTGATGATTTGATGAAATTAGATGAGATGTGGTTCCTCACCCACTAGAGTCAGGATGTTTAGAAACATAAATAGAAAGCATGGCATGATCACCATCTAAAGAATAAAGTATTTTCTTGAGGCATGAAAGTTATACTATATGATTCCAAATTTTCACACCACCCTGGGAAGCTTCAATTCCATTAGGATGGTTCATTCATAATACATAAAAATTGACCTAACAAAGCTTGTCAGTTAAAGTGAATAGATGGTCAGTTCCTCCTAAGACACTATAATGGTAGTCAGCTTTGGCTGTATTAAGATTCTATTTAGTTTAAGTTTTGTAATCAATAAGGCTTAAGGAAATTAGGTTAGGATTTATTGATTTTAATAAAATCACTACCCTTAAGGTGTGTGACTCTTTAGTGTAATCTTTAGTTCCTGTATTTAGATTATTTTTGTAGAGGACCACAAACCCTTTTAGTTTGGGGTAAGACATCATGCATATGAATACAAGACATAAGACATGTGGGGATGAAAGTTATAAAGTTACAAGAGCCATGTATGGCATGCAAGTGATCAAGGATGCATGATCCATTCAATGCACTTTGAAAGCATTTTGAAAGGTTCTTGCCATTTGGGTGATAGTTGTCTCCCACTTCATCAAAAAGGTGGGATATAGTTGTCATCCACTTCCAAGAAAGGCATAAGAAGGGATGGACCATTAATGTGACAAGGTTAGTTATGGTGATAAAAGTGTGAGTGGAATGATGGGATCAATTTGTCAAGGCACTAAATGCTAGATACAAGATTCAAAGTACGAAGGCCATTAAAAGATATGCATTTATGGCTAGAAGTGACAAGGGGAGGGAAGGAATTAATGGAGGTTAACCCCCCCAAAGGGCCTATAAATTAAATTTTCAAAGTCATTTTAAACTTTACCTTGCTTAAATATTTGAATACTAAGTGCAAATGGTGAATCAAAGAACCCAAGATCAATGAAACCAAATTTCTTGCAGAGCAGAGTGATTACAAAGTTGGTAGAGGCATGATGGTTATTTCTAGGTAAAGATGAGAGGTTATTAAGTTTAGATGGGTGTATTGGAGTAGGGATATTTTGAGTTGTAGGTTGCAAGTCTACCATTATCGAAGCATGAAGCTTGAGAGCTGAGGCAAGTTAGATCCCCACCACAAAATCATTTGGAAATGTGGGATAGCCATGAGTTAACCTTCAAGCACCATAGAGGGTAATGTGGCTGAAGAAAATAGCTAAGAGACTTGAAAAGCTTCTAACCATACCAAAAGAGGAAGAGATTAGTGGAGGAGTTTGGTTCCATATAAGAGAAGAGGTTTTGGGAAACCTATAAGAAAGACTGAAAGAAGTGTAGTGAGTGAAAGTCTTGAGGGAAAGCATGGAAGGAGAAGTAAGAGAGAGCACATAAGCAAAGATGGTAAAGAAAGGAAAGTAGGTGCAGGCCTCTTCATCACAAAATTCCATAGCATCCCCATTTGTCTTTATTAATAAAAGAGATGCAATACCTAGAGTCAATCTTATGCATGGAGAACTGGGTCTCCAAGGTGTCAACCATAATTTTTTTTATTACAACCACCGTTATCTAGGTAATGAAGTAGATTTGAAAAATTACTATCAAGTCTAGACCACCAACACTAAGAATCAAGTGGTCTATGACTTATCCATCAAGAACCAACTGGACAAGGCTAGCCTCTTTTAACTCTTTGAACTACCATACTTTGGTAAGCCTACTAAGGCAGTTTAGTTCCTCCTCTCGCACATCTATGAGGACTAAATACACTTCATGGGGCATAACATGAAGATCATTTTGGATAAGATAAGCAAATTCATGGGGCTTCAATGCTTGAGGGTGAACGTGTTGGATGACTTGGTAGATACAGAGGAGATTCATCAAACTACCACCATGCTGATGTTTCAAAAACAAGGGCATGTAATGCATATAAGGAACCTGTAGGATCCCACCCTTAGAGTCGTAGCATGGACAATTTATACCAAGGTTAGAGGGACTAACTAATGGAAGAAGTTGGACATGGCCCACCTACACATTTCTCACCAAGTTATTCAGGGCACATAGTATAATTTGGCATTGTATTTTTCCTAGAATATAACTAAAGATGTACAGAAGGCACACAAAACACCTAAGTATAGGTTTCTTTAGGGAGCAATCCTCTTATTGATAGTTTTTTATGAGATTGGGGTATTTAAATATATCTCAAGATCATTGAAGTGGGTGCACCCCCCACTCACAATTCCCCCATCGAGCACTTTAAAGCTTTCACTTGCCCCCAACACATCACCCCAACATACAAGTTAAAGATGAGGTACTGGTTTAATAGGATGAATGCAAGTTTCAAGAATGAATGGTGCATTCCCAATTATTTGCCCTCCTTAATTGCAGATCAAGTAGAATTAACTTTGAAGTAGTAATACTCCTTGGTGCACATTCGAATGAACCCTTCGAGACAACTTTCAATATGGATTAAACTACCATATGCCTTATCTACATGCTAATTCATTAATTTCATCAACAAGATTTATGATGCAAAGTAAATCAGTCTGTAGGTAGAATATATTGATGTAAAGTACCACACCCTCCAAAAAATATTTGTATATCCAAGAAAAAAGGCCTTTGTAGAGAGGGGAGAAATAGACTTAACTGATATTAAGGTTAATAATATCCTAATTGGGGAGCAAGTACACAATATATTTTACATGTTACGTCGCCACTAGTACCCTGAATATAGAGACCCTAAAAAGAGGCTCCCTTAGGCACTACAAAAAAGGAAGAAGCAACTAGAGCCAAGTGTCAGCACAAGTGGTTAATAAGCCCCTTAGAAATGATAGAACATGTAGAGGCACAACCCTCTAAACCCACTACTTCTCGACCATCCATGCCACATCCACCTTCACCTCATCCTTCACCTTTTCTACCTCATCCTTCACCTTCACCACCTCAACCATCTCCTTCTCCATCACACATTTCATCACCTTCTCATTCCACTCACCTACCTTGAACCCTTCATCTCCTCATCCAATTTCCCTACCTTATCCACCTCCACAACCATCTTCACCTCCACCTTCTCCAAAGACTACCAATGGATCAACACCACAACAACCTCCAAGTCAAGCACCCCAAAATGACACCTCTTGGGAGTAGATTCATAATTTAGGATTAGACTTAGAGAAGATTCCATCCCCAGTGCAAGCGGATCCATATGGTGATCAAATTGATACTAATGGAATGGGATCAGATGAGATGGTCAAAAAAATCCATCAAGAGGGTGACCTTGAGGGAGACCCAAAAAGGGGAAAGGGGTCAGTTGAGGGGGAACAAGAATAGAGAGGGATGTCCATTCTGCATGAACAATACCAATTTGGTGTAAAAGAAAATAACCTCTATCTTTAAAAGTACATCCACCCCAAAGATGCAATCCCGAATATAAGGAAGCAGTTGTCATTATTTTTGGAAATGTATAGCGAAGATACCCAATTTTATATTCCCTTAGATTGCATTTTTTCTAGACTGAATTCTCCAAGATAGTCAAACCTTATGAATATTGATCCATAGTAGCTCTCTCCAATAATTAAAAGTGCTACATTTTTGAAGCTAGCCATGGAAATGATGTACTAAAATATTTTGTCATAATTAGATGTGCACATGATGGAAAGAAATCATGGTAGATTTATATAAATGTATAATAAAGCATATGCATAAAATCAAGTGTTAGTCAAGGAAGTGGCCTCCTTGAAGCAACAAATCTAAGAGGCCATTGAGGCTAATGTAAGGGTATTAAACCTTTGCAAGACAATTTTGAAAGAAGAGCCAACACTTGTGGATGATGTACCATTGGATGTGGATGCCATCATAAAATTAGAAACATTGGTTGAGATATTGCTCAAGAAAAATAAGGAGTGCCCCATGTCTAGAAATGAGGTTAAGGAAATACTTGAATAATTCACCATGGTTGCATATATCTAAAAAAATACTTTAGAGAGAGTCAGGGAGGTTATCCCAATTTTAGAAAGCATTTTTATGCACTTGGTGCACCTGAATAAAATAGTAGAATCCCATATCCATGATGAGGAGGTTCTAAGGAAGCAAGTAATGTTGCCCTATTAATAAAAGACCACACTGAGTGCATGAAAACATTCAAGGACATTGAGATGATGGAAAACTCCATAATAATCATCATCAACAAATAAATGCAAGTTTGTACTTACTTCGAGGATAGGTTGACAAGGAAGTCTGTAAGTTATAATACATCCAAAAGGAATCCAACACAACCCTAGACGAATATGTTAAAAAGACCAAGACTTTGACTCAGCATGAGGAGCTGAAAGAAGTGAAGGAGGCCATTGAATGAGTAAATCCAAATTCCTCGATGCATTATCCCACTAGGATGGGATAAATAAGGAACTTGAGTAGAAAGGGCTAGAAGTTTTGGAGGATGCTAGTGCGGCTTAGTTTGGGATGGACTAAAGACTTAGTGTGGGGTGATGTTGACCCCTAAATTTTGTACAAGTATTATTCCATTTTTGACACTCAGCACAGAGGGATCCTTATCCATTTTGATGCAAGTACCAACACGGTGTGGGAGGACCATGGCACACATGAGTATTATGGTGTGGAACCTACTAGGTGCAGAAAGATAATGGTACAAGAGACCCAGTGTGAGAGGACCCAGTCAAGGAAGAACACGTCACAAGGGACTCAAGAATAGGACTTAAAACAAGAAGTGGAAGACTAAGGGAGCATGAGGGAAGTAGAGTGCAAGGGATGTGGGATTATTTATAAGAGAAACTCAAGTAGGACACTTTGACCCCACCAATTAGAGGTTATATACCAGCTCATGAGGAATAAAATACTTGGCCTCTAGAATATAACAAAGAGTAAGCATCTAGGGGTGTAGAGGCTTAATTATATAGGAACAACTAGTTGTAAGAGCCATGACTCTTATCCTATTGGGAGTTCATTTGCCATTTGTACATGATAGTTATAATATTGACACTTGGTCAGGGAAAAATAAGTATAAAAACCCCTATTGTAATCATTTATAGGTGTGGACCTTTGGAGAATAAATACATCATTCTATTTTGTAATTTGTTAAACAATCAATGAATAGTTATCAATTACCATATCATGTAGTGATTTATGAAAATTTTAAATGTTGAATAATGAATATATTTTATTTTTAAGTCATGGGTATCTTTTCCTTTTATTACTATTGTTGAATAGTAATGGTGATCCTAGTTATCATAGTAGCTAAGTATTAGACAATAAGGATAATAATGGTATATTTATGGTATTGAATAACTTAATATTTGTGTTACAAGAGAAGAACAATCATATAACATTATGCTTCAAAGCCTTCAGGAATCAGTCTTTTATTGTGCACTTCAAGTGAGTGCACGAGACTTACCTCTCGCATGATAGGTCCAACACACTAGCTTATTAGGGAGAAGCTTCAGTGTTGTATTATAACTAACTAAATGAAACTAATAATCTCTTGTAGGTTCTTATCTTAACATGTGGATTGAGGAGTTGGTAGTGTGGTTTGAATAGATGGAGCTCCAAAATGCACTTTGCAATTTAAAAAATGATAATAAAATCCCCAAACACTTGGATAAATAGTTTTAAAAACCATATAATTAATGTGAGCTATGGTGGTTGATGGTGGAGGTTGGACCTTATTGGAGTAGGTCCACCTTTTTTTGGTTAGGAAAATGTGGTTCAGTGGAAAGTGGAACCCACAGAGCACTTTAGAAGGTGGAACCCACAGTGTTGTAAATTCATAAATGGTTGGTAGAGATTAGACCAACTTAGAGCAGGTCTACTCTTCATGGGAAGGCTTGGCTTGGTGAGAAGTAGGACTTGATGTGCACTTTACACATTTGAAAACATATAATGTGCACTTTAGTTTTTGCATTCCACGAAAATGGGTTTGGTGAGTAGTTGGTAGAAGGTGGAGCTCGATGTACACTTTGCATGTTTAAAAACATGTAACATGCACTTCAAGTTTTGCATTCTATGGGAAGGGGGTTTGGCTCTTTGGTGGGATACAAATCCCATCATGCACTTTGAATGTTTTTAAAATGTGCAAAGTGCACATCAAGTTCTAAATTCCACCAGCTTGGGTGCATGGTGGGATTCAAATCCTATCATACATTTTGCACATTGGGAAAATGTGAAAAGTGCATGGTGAGTTCCAGATTCTATGGTTTTTTAGATATGGGTGATTTAAAAGATATAAAACCCATGAATAAATTTGCACAAGTGCAAATTAATACCCAAGTTTTGAATTTTGTAAGGAAAAAAGGGAAAAATGGGTTTTTGGGAGGATTCAGGTTTTTTCATAAAAAAAAAAGGGGGTATCCCTTAGGGTGTTAGATGTAATGAGAGTTTTGGGGGAAAAATCTCAAAAACACATATAAAATTTATTCATTCACTTGAAAATATAGAACATGATCAAAAAATATTAAGGGAGTACCACTTCTTTGTTAGCAATACTCGAACACATTCTTTAGAGTATGTGCATGGTTGCTTTTAGATGTTTTATGGTAAGTTGAGTGGAATAAACATTAATTTAAATAAATATATATTTGATCAGATAACTAGATATCATTATTTAATAATGCATGGATGTTTTATTGGCTGAGTAGGATGCATGTCACCACTGGTGTAAACATATTTGGAATTTCACTAAAATAGGCCATGGGAAAGGGGAGCATGATGGTGTAGGAGCATGTGTCAAAAGAGCACTTGCAAGAGAGGAGTTAAATTTTGAATAGGTAGTTAATTTTATAGATGAAAAAAACATATTTAAATGCTGTAATGAAAATATGGGCCATGGTGCTCAACAAATGTCCATTGTTCATAGATATTTCGGGCTGATGAAGGACGAACAATTAACAAGCTATAAATATTATATGATAATAACAAGATAAATTGAGTTACACTCATTTCATATCTTATGATGATATCATAATATGGGTCATTATTGACATGTTATTTCCCTCAATTCATCTCTTGAAGTATATTATCTTATGCAAATCCTATATTGTTAGATAGCTATTACATGGAAAATAGATATTTGTCTTGTTTATATTGAACCAAAGACTAAACCTTTACTTTGTCATTAATGTCTAATACATATTATGTTTTAGTGATTTTTGTTGTGAATAATGCTCAGGAAAAAGACACAGGTGATGTATAGTGAATGTATAATTTTGATCTCCATCCAGTGGAACTACGAACTCTGCAGGCTTGTTTCTATGGACTCTGCAAGCTTGTTTCTACAGACTCTACATGCTTGTTTCTATGGACTCTATAGGCACATTTCTATAGACTATGTAGGATTTTTTATATGGACTCCGTAGGCTTGTTTCTATGGACTCCACAGGTTTATTCCTCTCGACTCTGCAGGGTCAATTTCAAGAATTTTGTAAGGACAAAGATACAAATAGGGAAGTTGGTGGCTAGATAGGATAAGAGGATCATTCCAGCTAGAATAAAATAAGAAAAATAACCACCTGTTATTTTTTAGGATTTGCTTTTGATAAATTTGTATATATATTTGGATCCTAGGACTATTATAGGATAGGATATCTATTTTATCAAAATAATTAGATATCTTGAAAATCCAATCTCCTATCTTTGGATGAATGGATCGACCAAGGAATCTTATTCCTTTGTATCCTATTTTGAGTTGATTATATTAGTATAAAATGTAAGATTTTCATATATAATTATATATAGATATCAGATGATAGGGAGCAAATAAAAAAGAAAAAGATTTGTACAAACATATTACAAGTTTTGAACAGATTGTAACCATTTCAATTTTATGAATTAATACTTCAGTTTTCAGCATTGATTAATCTTTGTTCCTGAGTCTGAGAAGAGCAAGGGCCCACTCTCCTTAGAACCAAGAAATATTTATGATATTTATGTTATATTTCACTAATTCGTTGTTATAACTAATTAAAATCTTGTTAATATTTACATTTATTCATAAAAGCATCAAAACAAATTCACAGTTTTAAAAGTATTTTCTTATTCAAAATAATTTTATTTCTAAGCAAAAGTGTGTTTTCTTTTACAGAAGACATGTGAAGCAACTTTCCTTTTGTTAAATAGGAGTGTGAATTTACTTTCCATGCCAGCATAAATAGGAGTGTGATTTATACTTTCAGCAAAAGAGTAAATTGACTTGATTTCTTCCTTTTCAGCAAAAGAGTGAATCACGTAGTTTAGGACACATTTATTTCTTTAGTGAAAGTTAGAATAGGACAATCAAACAACCCCATAAGTAGCCTTCTAGATCTACCATCCCATACCTTACTGTAAACAGCTTTGGACACTAGACCTGGTTGAAAAGACATCAATTAAATATTGATTAAATGAGAAGTCAAATGATACTCATCATTTTTGGTGTCGTTACCAGGGAACATAAGGTGTTATTAAGGTAATAATTATTGGTCTAGATTAAAAAATAGAAAATATTGTAAAAACCCATAAAACCCCATAAAAATTCAATACATTGATGTACAATCCTAGAGATTCTAAAGGATGATTCATCCTGAAGTTTTCACCAAGAACACAAGTTGACACTCCTTCAACATCTCTGAGTAATGAACTAGAAGTCACAAGTGAAACCTATCTGCAAGAATCTTCTAAAACTTGGATAAAAACTAGGCCATTGCCACAAGCAAGCCCCATAGGACAAATTTCTCAATATCAATCTCTTGTAAGAAGACACTATTTAGAAATTGCCAATGATTTAGAAGAAGCATTTCAAAAATCCATAACTGAAGAAAATTTTGATAATTTTGAACAACCCATAACTAATGCCATAAATATTTAGTGGTAAGATCATCCTAACTTTGAAACATTATTAGAAGAAGAAATGGCTCTCCAACAAAATCAACTACTTGTAAAATCAGGAAGGTCTTTCTCCTTTCCTATTGTTATAGATCCTAATGATCAAACCCACATGAAAAATATTTCACCAACTAATCGGCCAAATTTTTGGGGAAGATCTACAAAAGATCCCGATCAATTCCTATTTGAGTTTAAGGTGTTATGTCAAACTTATGATTGCACAACAGATGGCCAGAAATTAAAACTATTTCCCTCTACACTTAAAGATGTAGCTATGAGATGGTTCATAGGTTTACCTGGTGATTCTATTAAAACATGGGATGACATGGAAATAGAATTTTTGAACAAATACCAAGATTATTACCGAGTGTGAGAAATAAAAAAGGATTTTTTCAAAATCAAATAGAATGAGGATGAATATTTAGAAGATTATTTGGATAGATTCATGTTCACTCATAAAAGAAGAAATTATCCACTCATTGAAGATGTTCAAAAATTAGTTTTCTTGAAAGGGTTGGATGAAGACACTAGAGATGCCTTAAATCTAATGGGAGGAGGAGATATAAATAAGTTGGCTTTTGATCAAATTTTTGAGCTTTGTACCAACTACTCTCGAATGAAACCTGGAATTAGGAAAGGAGGATTTGGGAAACCTAATGAAGTGGGTAAGTTAATGAAAGAATTTACTAATCTAAAGACAGATATCTTGGTTACACTAAACAGTAATTTGGATGGCCTTTAAGCTAAGGAAACTGCAATAGAACCTTTAGAAATCTACTGTCCTAAGTGTAGATAGAAACATGCCTTTAGAGACTGCCCCCTAGATAGAACCAATGTTTCATCATGTGGAATCTGTGATGCAACAGATCATGATACCAAACGTTATACCCTTTTACCTATTTTAAAGAATCAAATGAAAACACAAGTCCAATCTACTGAAGAAGTAAATTATATTTAGAGACAAAACTTTGCCCCACAAAACTAGGCTCAAGGACAGTTTAATGCAATAAATCTAGTTAATCCATGGATGGCACCATGGAATGTCTTCGTTCCTTCACTATTTCTAAATCAACCCCAAACTCCATCAATTCAAAATCCATGGGCAAGACAAGATTAGATGCCAACAACCCCATGGATGATGCCACAACTACAACAACAATGGGTACCATAGCAGCAATGGATACCATAGCCATATCAATAATAGAATCAGTCATAGAAGCCACAACCACAATTCGCCCAACTAAGAAGACCACTTCAATAGTAAACTATAATGCCACCCCTATTTATTCAATAACAAGGACAAATCAATCAACCCTCAATGCCTGCACAACCAATATCAAATCCAAAAAAAAAAAACCAACACCTATTTATGTTAATGAATAGGAAGAGACAATCAATTTTGGAGCTATTGAGTGTTCAGACATACACTTAAGATTAGGGAAAACCATACAAAAACCTCCAGTTCTTATTTTTGAGATACCTGATAAAAAAGAGAAAATAGACTCATCTCAATTAAACATTAGAAAAGTTGAAATTAAAATGAGCCCTCAAGCAAACAAAGTAAAAAATACTACCCCATTAGTTCCTTTTCCTAAAATATTAAAAAAAATTGGTATTAAACCAGAATCAAACGTAGTCCATGAGTTGCAAAAGATCAATATTGAGGTACCCCTTCTACAAGCTATTAGGGATATACCCAAATTGAATAAGATCATCAAAAACCTTTGTATCAAGACACTTGGGAGGAAATTAAAATATATAAGAACCATTCATGTTGATGGAAAAATTGTTGATTTATTATCAGAAAAACTATTAGTTCCAAAATATACAAATCTAGGAAGCCCAGTGATCACAGTCACAATCAGAGGTAAAGAAATTCCTAACATCTTGGTAGATTTGGGAGTAGAAATTAATGTTATGACAACTAATACTCTCCATACATTATCTCTTATGAGAATGCAACCTACAACTACCATTCTTCAAATGGCATATCAATATGTAACTAAACTAGAAGGGACTATAGAAAATGTTGAAGTACTAATAGAGTCTTGGGAGTATCCAGTGGATTTCATGGTCTTGCAACCTAAAATAAAGAATCTTGGGTATCCCATAATCCTAGGTAGACCATGGTTGGCTACTATAGTAGCATTAATTGATTGTAGGTCAGGAGACATGACCATTTTTAATGGGATAAAGTCCAAATGCATCTCTTTAAATCCTCCTGTAAAACCATCAACAAATTGTATACAAAAACTTTGGGTAGATAAATTAGACAACACATTAAATAAAATTTCCTTATTAGTTATGATCAAAGTTCAAAAACACTTGGAAGAATTGAATGCAGACATATACCCAGAATCTATAGACTCTGCCAGTCTAAAATCTATGAACTCTACTAGTCCAAAAGCTACGAAGTCGACCAGTTTAGAAACTCCATACTGCCTTAGTTTAGGATTCTTTGGTCAGATAGAATATTCTAAAACCTCCACTTATACTTCTTCTATTTTTTCTTCATTATATGATCATGGAGTGATTCAGGAAAGTGTGTGTAAATTGGCAGAACAATAGCAAACTTATTTCTTACATGCATTCCATTGTTCTTTAGCAAGATTGATTCCTCCTAGAAAAGAGTTTGTTGATAATGTAACCATGTTGCATAAGCTAATTCCTCATCCATGTCCTCTAAACTCATTGATTAGTGAGTTTAAGCAAATAGAATCCAACTACCCAGGTACAAAACTAATCATGGTATTACCTGAAAAGATTTTGAACATCAATAGTTAGTTAACAAATGAAGAGGAAGATCAACTCTTTGAAGTACTGGAAAGACATACCAAATTTTTTTCTTAGGATTATACCAATATGAAGGGAATTCATCCCAGAATATGCACTCATCACTTTTACATATAACCTATCATACTAGTCAGACAACCACAAAGAAGAATAAACCTAGCATTAAAGGAAATAGTCAAAATAGAAATCCAAAAGTTGTTGGAAGTTGGGTTTATTTACCCCATCTCAGATAGCCAGTGGATTTCACCTCTAGTAATTGTGCGAAAGAAAAATAGAAATTTAAGGGTATGTGTAGATTATAGAGAACTAAACAAAGCAACACTAAGAGATTACTTTCCTTTACCTTTCATTGATCAAGTTCTTGACAACTTGATAGGAAAAAGATATTTTTCTTTCTTGGATGGGTTTAGTGGGTATAACCAAATAACGGTAGCAGTTGAAGATCAAGATAAATCCATATTTATCTACCCTTAGGGAAATTTTTCTTACCAAGTACTTCTATTTGGACTTTGTAATGCTCCAGAAACCTTCCAAAGAGTATTTCTAGCAATATTCTCTGACCTTACAAATGATTATGTTGAGGTATATATGAATGATTTCATCATTTATGGTAAAACTTATGAAGAGGTTCTTACTAACTTAGAAAGAGTATTGATCATATGTAAGGAACATCAATTATCTTTGAGCCATGAGAAATGTTTGTTGATGATGGATGAAGGAATAGTCCTGGGACACCACATTTCTGCAAAAGGCATTCAAGTAGATCCAAAGAAAGCCAAAATAATTTTCAATTTACCCATTCCACAAACACAAACTAAAATTAAGACTTTTTTGGGACATGTTGGTTAATACAGATGCTTCATAGATAATTTTAGCCAAATATCTGCCCCTATGTTTGCCTTGCTTACAAAAGATAGTACATTCAAATAGAGTGATAGTTGTCAGCAGGTCTTTGAGACCATTAAAGCTAAACTTGTTACTGCTCTAGTATTGAGAGGACCAAATTAGATTAATCCATTTCATATATACACAAATGCTTCCAATACAGCACTAGGAGCAATCCTTGAACACAAGGATGAAGAGTTTAACATGTATGCTATATATTATATTAGAAAAAACATGACACTTGCTGAAAGAAACTACACTACAACTGAGAGGGAATTCCTAGCTTTAGTCTATGCAATTAACAAATTTAGACACTACATAACAAGCTACAAGGTATTTATCTATACATACCATTCAAATATTAGATATCTTACCAACAAACCAATTGTGGGAGGTAATATTATTAGATGGTTGTTGCTCTTACAAGAATTTGATGTTACTATTATAGATAAACTAGAGAAGTCTAATGTGGTGGTTGATTTCTTGTCAAGAATGAACACTACAGGTGAAGAAGAACCAATGGAAGATGACTTTTTAGATGAATAATTATTTTCTATTTCATCAAAATCTCTGTGGTTTGTTGATATATCTAATTACCTTGCCACAGGGAAGTTTTCTCTACAATTATTACAAAAATAAAATAAACATTTAATCAAAGAAAGTTTTTCTTTTAAATGGATTAATGGAATGTTATTCAAACTTGGACCTGACCATGTGTTTCATAGGTGTGTGACAAATGGTGAAGCTTATGATATCATCAGAGCATGTCATGATGAACCAAGAAGAGGTCATTACTCAGCTCAAAGAACCATACATAAAATCTTAGGAGCAGGATACTATTGGCCTCACCTTCATCAGCAAGTAAAAAGATATGTTAGACACTATAATGCTTGTCAGAGAATTGGATAGCCTACTCTTTCAATAGAGATGCCTCTCCAACCTCATCCTCAATTGATTTTAGAACCATTGAGAAATGGGGAACTAATTTTATAAGTCCTATTGATCTTCCTTCCAGAGGAAAAGAATATCTCCTAGTATGTCCAGACTATGTGAACAAGTGGGCGAACGTGGAAGTATTAACTCATGCAAGAGAAGAGATGGTATCTGATTTATTATATTTCAAAATCATGCAAAGATTTGGTTCTCTAAGGGAGATAGTCTCAAATCAAGGACTATAGTTCATGTCAAACATGATAAAGCACTTCATACAAGTATATCAAACTCAACACAAAAAAACATCTCCATACCACCCATAGGCTAATGGGCAAGTTGAAGTCACCAACAGAGAACTAGAAAATATTTTAACTAAGATTGTTAATTTTAGTAAAAAGGACTAGATAGATAAGGTACCAAAAGCTGTTTGGACCTATAATACTACTTGGAAAACAATAACTAGATTTTCACCTTATGAATTGGTTTATGGCAAGAAGCCTTTATTCTCTGTTAAATTTAAATTATAAATTTTGAAAATAGTTGTAGAAGTAGGGATTGAATTAGAAGAAATATAGAAAGAAAGACTTATACAGCTTAATCAACTTGATAAGATGAGGATGGAAGCACTACAAAGAACTAAATTGGTACAACATCAAAGAATAGTTTGGCATGATTCACAAATCAAGCAACAGAAGTTTCAGAAAGGAGATTGGGCATTGTTTTTTTATTCTAAATTTCAATAGTTTAAAACAAAACTACAAACAAGGTGGTTAGGACCTTATCAGATTGAGGTCTATGAAAATAGTCCTATTAATCTAATACCTATTGATGAGAGTAGAAGAGTTCTGTTAGTCAATGGACATAGATTTAAGCTTTATCAGAAACCTCTCAATAAAGAAGAATTTGTTCAAAAGGTAAAGGATCAAGTAGTTATTCTGGAGAGCTCTGCTTCTTCCAGATAACATGCCCTTGATAATCCTGTAGTCCAGTAAAAAAAATCAATAGTGAAAATATTTCCAGGGACACTATTGACAATGCATGCCAGAAAACTAGCTTGTTGGCTGGAAATGCACTGCAAAAAGGGCTTTGGCTAGAAAACCAGCAATGGCTAGCCAAAAGGGAAAAAAAAATTACAAAAAAAATAGAGAATCTCATCATGACACTATGATTGGTCATCTCCATACAATAAACTAATCCATGCAAACATATTTGTGTAAGACACATGGTGAGCAAAGGATACATCTAAGGTCAAAGTAAGACATATATTTTATTTATCTATGTTTAGTTAACTAATTATCTTCAATTTAATTAAGAATTATTCTATGGAGATGACCCAAATTTGAATTTTCCAAAATGGAATGACATGACACATGCCATAATGAAAAAAATGCAACCGAGCTGCCAAAGGTGTATGGATAAGTGTGTAGCTTTGATATAATCAATTGAGGCATCAATTATCATAATGATATGATGTCATAAAAAGGGGTCTTAAATGAAGTAATGAATCACTATCACCGTCAACGTGACACATCATCATTTCACCCAACTTCTAATAATGGACAAAATGGCTGGCACACTTTGTAGAAACATGTGGCACCTAACTATATCAAGTCATCATATCAAACTATGAACTCATGTAGCTGTAGCATTTTGTATGAACCATTTTATTTATATAGACTTCAATAGAAGCTGGTTTATATATCCTCCATGACTGTTTCCTACCAATTTTAACAAAAGACTAGTCTACACCTCAATCAAAGTTAAAGGAATAGAGTTGACTATAAATCTGCAAAGAAATGGGACAAAAAGATGAGATTAGAGCTAAAGAATGTAGCAAAGTTTCATAAAGACAAAGCTTTTGTGGTAGTGTTTAGAGCTAATGGTTGGCTACCTTTCATTAAAAATTTCCAGGGTTTCGACGAAATAATGGTAAGTGACTTCATCACTAATCTCACCCCTAAATTTTCAATTGTGAAAGGCATTGTTATTCCTATTACAACTCAAGTTATAAGCCAAGTTATACAAGTTCTAGAAGAGGGAATGAGAGCTACAAGAATACTTTAATTTAGTGATTTAATTAATTAGTTTAATGGTAATGAGTAGACTAGGACTTCATGTCTAATAGATTCTAAGGGAAAATCAAAAGGGATTAGTAGAAATTCACTTCCTGAACCCTAAAAATCTATAGCCAAGTGGGTACTCAAGTATTTCATTTGTGAGGGGAAACACAGTCTTTTAGGGGGAGACACCATGAAAATGTTAATACACCTTAAGTATGCGAGACAAAACTCTCAGTAAAAAATTAACCTCCCATCCTTCTTATATGGTGATCTACAAATTATGTCTACAACCCCTAATGTTGCTTTTAGGCATCATGCCCTTATTCATCTCATTATCCAACATCACTTCCTTCAGCAAGGACAAGAGGTCTGAGAGGAATTTTAGAATATTATAGCACAATAAATTCTAAAATTTCTTGCATAAGAAACCCCAAATTTACCATATGAACACTTGTCTCCACCTGCTACATTAGCTGAGAAAATAACACCAAGGAAGAAATCACAGACTGTAGTCCCAATAGAAATTCCTTCTTATTATTATTCAAGAAGAATCACAAAATCTCAAAACCCTAAAGTTTCAAGGTCCCCACAAGAACCTCATGAATCTATAGTGCAACCAGTTCCCTTGTTAGAAAGAAGAAAATTGAGATGAAAGGTTGTTATAGAACTTGAGAAGACCAAGGGTTTGATGGTTGAGAAGGAAAGCCAATCAAGTGTAGCTCAGAGAGTGAATAAAAGAATGAGAAGGCTCATTTTGACAGAGAAAGATGAATAAGAGGCTACAAACATTTTGGAAAGTCTTAAAATGGTATCTCATTCTCCCATACATCAAAATATCTCTACACCTACAGATATTGAAGAAATTCCTTCTAAAAGGAACTCTCCAATCATAATAGAGGAGCCAATTCTAGAGGAAGAGCCACACATGATAGAGGAATCAAGTATGGTAGAACAACCACCTATTCTAGTTGAAACTACAATGGATAAAGGGAAAATAGTATGTACCAATGAGAAAGGCAAATTGTCTAATCTAAATGATCCTATTATGCAGTTAACTTTGCAGCTTTTTCAAGCTCAAGCTCTTAAATAACAATAAATAGCTGACATTGTTGACTTGATTAGTCAATTGCAGAATAAGGATCATCTCAACTCATTTTTGGTGCAAAAATTAGATACAACATCTGTTGATTATGTAGTAGAAATCCATAGATTAGAGGAAACAATAAAGGAATATTAAAGTGAATAACTAGATCTTTGGATATATGTAGAAAATCTGAAGAAGGAAAATAGGAGATTGTAGAGTTTGGTAAACTCTTTTAAAGCACCTGATGTTGCACCTTCTCCTCCTAAGGTATGTGTTGACCACGGTTGTCAAATAAGTGATCCAGGTATTCCTTCCTTGCAAATACTACATCAAATTAAAGAAGAATATTCTATACTTAAATAGAAAAACAAGATGTAACTTCTTCAAACAAACTCTTGGAAAATAAAAAGAAAGAATTAGAAGCTAAAGTCCAAGATTTAGAAAAAAATTGTAAGATGCATGTAAATTAGGGGAATCTCTTTTGGCATGTAGGAGTCCTTCTCCTGCATACAATTTGTTTTTATTTGAATAATTTTATAGATGGTAGCTTTTGTGGATCTCTTGTCATCTTCCTTACAAAATTTTACAGCCAACAACATTTTTGGAAATTTTCTATAGTGCTGAACCTAATCAGCAGGATTTGCTTTGTGAATTTTATTTGCATGATTTTATTCTAGGAGACCATGAGCATAATAATTTTTTGTTAAACCTTCATGTAGGAGAATTTCAATTGTAGGCATTACATTCTACATTAAAAAATCAAATATCATGGAAAAGCATATTTGAGGACTATACAAATCATGCTAAGACTACGGGATTATGTGTCAGACTAGTCTTTCCTATTCCCAAATTGATCAAACAAAATTTTAACTATGCTTTGTTAGATGATGAGGTTAAAACACATTATTTATAGGATTTATATGATTGTGTTGTTTCCTTTGATTTGTTTTCAAGATAGAGTTTTGATTTAGTGGTGGTTGTAAGTGTAAATAGATGGGACAAACTTTCAGTGGCTCTTAAGAGATGAGAGGTCATGTCCCCAAATAACTTAAGATGGAGTATGAGGAGAACGTCCTCAATTTTAGAAATCTTAATAGAGGTAATAAACTCTGGGGGAGAGCAAACATGAATTGGCATGAGATATAGACCCCCTTTGCTAATCATTCATATTCCAAGATGGCAGAGTTGGGTTCTAAAATCAGAGGAGCAATTCAATATATGGAAACAAATGATTAAAGAACATCAGGGATTTACAAGCAATTCAGACAAGCATATAACAGATGAATTTGATGAATATGATTTGAGTCAAAGTGTGGAAAGTAGAAGCTAGAGCTATGAACACCAATAAATGTTTGCAATGGGACTTGCAAAAGGTAAATCTTAGGGGAGATGATGAGCTTAGAATATAGCTCATTATTGACATGTTATTTCCCTCAATTCATCTCTTGAAGGATGTTATCTTATGCAAATCCTAGATTGTTAGATAGTTATTACATGGAAAATAGATATTTGTCTTGTTTATATTGAACCAAAGACTAAACCTTTACTTTGTCATTAATGTCTAATACATAGAATGTTTTAGTGATTTTTGTTGTGAAGAATGCTCGAGAAAAAGATACAGGTGATGTATAGTGAACGTACAATTTTGATCTCCATCCATTAAAAATATGGACTCTGTAGGCTTATTTCTATGGACTCTACATGCTTGTTTCTACAAACTCTACAGGCTTATTTCTATAGATTCTATAGGCTCATTTCTATGGACTCTATAGGCTTGTTTTTATGGACACTGCAGGCTTGTTTCTATGGACTTTGTAGGTTCGTTCCTCCTAATTCTATAGGGTCAATTCCAAGAATTTTGTAAGGATGAAGCTAAAAATAGGGAAGCTAGTGGCTAGATATGATAAGAGAGAATCATTCTAGCTGGAATCAAATAAGGAAAATAACCACCTGCTGTTTTGTAGGATTTGCTTTTGATAAAGTTGTATATATATTTGGATCTTAGGACTATTATAGGATAGGATATCTATTTTATCAAAATGATTAGATCTCTTGGAAATCCAATCTCCTATCTTTGGATGAAAGGATCGACCAAGGAATACTATTCCTTTGCATCTTATTTTGAGTTGATTATATTAGTATAAAATGTAATATTTTCATATATAATGATATATAGATATCAAATGATAGGTAGCAGATAAAAAAGGAAAAGATTTGTACAAGCATATTACAAGTTTTGGACAGATTGTAATCATTTCAGTTTTATAAATTAATACTTCAGTTTTTAGCATTGATTAATCTTTGTTCTTGAGTCCAAGAGGAGCAAGGGCCCACTCTCCTTCAAACCAGGAACTGTGTATTTATGTTATGTTTCACTAATTCATTGTTATAACTAATTAGAATCTTGTTAATATTTACATTTATTCATAAAAGCATCAAAATAAATTCATAGTTTTAAAAGCATTTTCTTATTCAAAATCATCTCCTTTCTAAGCAAAAGTGTGTTTTCTTTTACAGCAGATGTGTGAAGCAAATTTCCTTTTGTTAAATAGGAGTGTGAATTTACTTTCCACGCAAGTGTAAATAGGAGTGTGATTTTTAATTTCATAAAAGGAGTGAATCATGTAGTTTAGGACACATTTTTTTCTTTAGTCAAAGTTAGAATAAGACAATCAAACACCCCCATAAGTAGTCTTCTAGCTCTACCATCCCATACCTTACTGTAGACAGCTTTGGACACTAGCCCTGGTTGATAAGACATCAATTGAATATTGATTAAATGAGGAGTTAAATGACACTTATTAGATTAAATGTAGGTTCTTGGATTGCTCATATAAGGCACGTGACATGTTTTTGTTTTGCATGCATTTAATTTTTTTGGAATGAGTAAAAGTCACAAGAATGGTTGGATGAATGGAGTTGTAGGCCTCTAATTCCAATGACACTTATCAGGTTCTACTCGCATTAAAACTTATAGAGATGACACCATCACATGACTTTGACCATATATTTGATCTAGTGAAACCAAGTGTCCATATATTTAACATGTGTTTTATACATGTACTAAATTTGGTAAATATATTAGTAGATCATGTAATAAATCATGTTATGTTTTGTGATGTAGGGCATGTTTATGCAGTTATTGTAGATGAGGATAATGAGGAGGGGACAAAATACTAATTGTACTGGTGTGTAGAGGAAAAATAGAAATTGACTTATACGATCATAGATGGGGATATAACTCACTATCCCATTGGGTCTATGGTAATTAATGGAACTTGGTTTCAATGTTATCCTATCAAATATTTCAATGTATGGTTTTTTGAAGGCTTGGAAGTACATAGGAAGATACTTCACTATTCAAAATTAGTTCTTGAAACAAATGTGCAATTGCATAAATATTAGGGTAGGCCATTTAAAAGGACTATATAGCATGTTCATGAATCTGATCATGAAACAATTCATGCTATTATAAAGAATAGAGTCGATCTTAGTGTTTGCTTAGATTGAACTCCCAAGGTATGTTGACTTCTCAAATGTATTTGTGTTTACTTTTAACAAATTTTATTTATTTCTTAGGTATTATATATAAATTTTAATTTAATTACATATTAATATATTTTTGCTAGGTTAGTGGTACCAAATTAGCTTCCACCTTTAGACAGTTGGCACCATTAGTAGAGAATTCCATATTCTCAAAGCTAAGAGAAGTTTTTGGTTCATGTAGACGATTGACTATTTTAACTTATCTAGGTAAATATCATCTTGAGTTTTATGGGGTAAATACTAAATAACCCCAATTTTATACATCAATTGTGATGGATAGATTTTGAACCAAACTTAGAGGAGGCTTAGAAAAGCATAAAATGAAGGAGAAACTCAATTAGTGGGAGTGATGAATAGTGTATAAGGAGGTTGTAATGGTGTTTGTGTAGTTTTCATGAAATAAATGAATAATACAGGTTTCCATAATCTTGTTCATGTTTTTATAGGTGTGATTAAACCATATTTGATAAGTTCTTGACTTGCTATTGCATACATATAATTGTTTGTGGAGTCAATGATTTGAACAACATGGTTGTTGATGGTTTCTAAGGTGTATTTGAATTGTAACCCACATTTCAAACATCTTTGAATAAATATTTATGTTGTCATGTGATTATCAAGTGTATTTGGACTCATATCTATGTTTTTCAACTTTGTTTGATTTCAGTCCTTGTTATTATCATGTTCCAAGCTATAAAAACCCTAAAAATAGAGTTTTGAGAACTCAGATTTAAACAAACCTTTAATTATGAGCAAATCCATACAAGATCAGCCATTGGTAATAAAATAAAATATTTGAATAACCTAAAAATAGAACTTTTACCTTTTTAATCAAATCATGAAATGTTTTTCTACTTATTTTTTGCATTTTTTATGTTTGTTACCCTATGACAGGACAACATAGGTTTCTTCACAAAAAGTTGAATATATTTTGATATATTTATTAGAATTCCTTTAAACTTGGCAAGAAATTAAAATACTTAAATAGGCACATGACGGTTATTTTTGTTCCTAGATATGTCTTACATTTTATATTTTACACCTATCCAATTTTTGCCTAAAAATAACAATTTTATTTTTTAGGAAAATGTCATCTTCAGGCTAGCATGGGTGCTTTGTCTCTCAACCAGGCATACTCGAATGCCAATAATACAATCCTAGAGGTTAACCAGCACCCCTAACATGGAATTAATTCCATTTCTTATCCATGATGCCCTAGAGATAGAGATATCTAATTGTAGCTTGCATATTGACAACGTTTCTTGTCAATCTTGTTCGAGGCTAGATTTATTGCAAAAAACGGTATTCACATGAATGATGAGGACATGGTAGTGGGAATGTGTTTAAATTATATATATATATATATATATATATATATATATATATATATATATATATATATATATATATATATATATATATATATGTGTGTGTGTGTTGGAAGTGATTTATTTTAAATTGGAGGTCCCAAAAGTGGAAATGTCTATTAGAGGTAAACAACATGTCTCTTAACTACATAAAGTTGCATTTTAGGATTGATCACTAAATCCTATGCCATGAGTTCATTGATGATTTTAAAGCTAAGGGATTCAGGGTGAAAGTAAATGAATTCTAATGGAATGTGATGATTCATTTAGTTCATGTATATGACTTACTATTTCATTTATATGTGTGTCCAAGGTTTTCCTAAAAAACAAAAAAAAAACTTTATAGGGAAATGTCATCTTGATCCCAAAATGGGTGCTCCATCTCCTAACCAGGCATACTCAAATGGAAATAATGCACTCCTAGAGGTTAATTTTCACTCATATGTGTTGAAAATGAAAGTTTTCAACCATGATTCCCTAGAGATAGAGATCTCTAACTCTGACTTGCATCTTGACAATGTTTTTTGTCAATGCTGCTTAAGGTCATAATTATTAGAAAAAAGGGTATTTGCATGGATTCTAAGGCCATGGAAATGGGAAAGTGTGTAAATTACATGTCTTTAGATGTCATAAGTGATGTATTTCAAAGAGGAGGTCCCTAAATCAAAAATATCTATTAGAGGCAAAGAATATCTCTCTTAACTACATAAAAGTTGCATTTTAGGACTGATCACTTCAATCCTATTCCATGAATTCATTGATGATTTACAATATAAGGATTGAGATGTGAAATTATAATAATTTGGTATGCATGTGATTATTCTTTTGTTTCATGGATTTGACTTGAATTTTCTATTTTTTGCATGTCTAAAGTTTACTTAAAAATAATAATTTTGCCTTATAGGGAAATGTTGTCTTAAGGCTAGAACGAGTGCTCCATATCCTAAATGGGTGTAATAAAATTCTAATAATGTAGCCTTAGAGGTTAATTTACACCCCTGATGTGGTTTTTATGTAATTTTTCAATCATGAGGCCCCAAAGATAGAGATCTCCAATTGTGACTTACATCTTACATCTAGGGAAATGTCATCTTGAGCTTGAAATGGGTGCTTTGTCTCCTAACTAGACGTACTTAGATGATAATAATAAGGTCCTAGAGGTTAATCACCACACCCAAAGTGGTGATGATTCCATTTTTTAGCCACAATGCCCTAAAGATAGAGATATCCAACTATAACTTGCATCTTGGTAATGTTTCTTGTTGATGTTGCTTGAGGCCATAATTATTGCAAAAAAGGGTATTCACATGGATTCTGAGGCTGTGGTGGTGGTTACATGCATATATTTCACATATTAAGATGTTTTAAGTGATGGATTTTGATTCAAAGATCCCTAAATTGAAAATTTATATTGGAGGTAAAGAAATTGACTCTTAACTACATAAAAGGTTCATTTTAGGACTGACCATTGAATCCTATACCATGAGTTCATCGATGATTTTCAATATAATGGATTTAAGGTGAAAGTATAAGACTTTGACATGAATGTGAAGGTTATTTAATTTCATGGATATGACTTACAATTTTTGTTTTACTCTTATCCAAAATTTACCTTAAAATATTTTTGCTTTATAGGGAAATGTCATCTTGAGGACAAAATGGGTGCTTTGTCTCCTAATCAAGTGTACTCAAATGATAGCAATGTAGTCATAAAGGTTAAAACCCACCCTTGACATGGTGTTGATTCCATTTTTTATTTATGAGTCCCTGATGATAGAGATATACAACTACTGATTGCATCTTACATTTAGGGAAATGTCATCTTAAGGCCATAACGAGTGCTCCATTTCCTAATTAGGCATACTCAATTGGAAAGAATATAGAGCTAGAGGCTAATAGTCATCCCTGATTTGGTGGAAATTTTATTTTTTAATCCATGAGGCCCTATAAATATATATTTATAACTACAACTTTCATGTTGACAACATTTTTGGTCCATGTGACTCAAGGTCAGAATTGTTGCAAAAAAGGATATTCGCATGGATTCCAAGGTTGTGATGGTGGGAATGTGTGTAAATTGCACATCTCAAGGTGTTTTAAGTAATATATTTTGAAGTGAAGGTACCTAAATAAAAAAATTCTTTTCGAGGTAAAGAGCCTATCTCTTTACAACATAAAATTTGCACTTTAAGACTGATCATTAAATCCTATGCCATGAGTGCTCAACATTATGAGACTAGAAAACTACCTATGCATTAGTATTTTCAAAACTACCTATAATCAATGGATTAGAATTGTTTATGACTTGGATAATTATACAAGGACTCCATTATATGTTTACCAGGATGTTCTAAAGATCCCTATTGCCATTGATGACCTTAACAAAGTTTGCAACTTCATCTTTTCAACACAAGTGAGAGGTAAGTTTTCATCTAGGCTTAGTTCTTGTTTGATAACCTATCTTAGCACCTTGATACCTTCTTATAAGGATTGAAAAAGGTTACTAGGCCTTTGCCCAAGCTTATCAGGCTTCTTAATTTGGTTAAGGTACTCTCACACACTCAAACAAAACAAAGTGAAACCTTAATTTCCACAAAAATACCTTAAACTTTTTTAAGGCCTGAAATGACTATGTTATTATCTCACCAACTTTTATTTTAGATCTAATATCCACTATAGAGCACCTGTCATCTTGGAAGATCACCACATCAATGTTTTCATCATGGATCAAACATACCTTGACTTTTTCAAAATAACCTTAAACTCTCTAAAGTTATCTTAAAATTTATAAAATCCATGCAAAAGACTTTCATAAGTGATCATAGTGAGGAGATTGATTGGAAAAGTTTATTTTCATAACTTGCCTTCTTGAGAAGACCTCATCAAGACCTTGAAACAACTTGATACAGACACCATGACAAGACAACATATGACACCAAGACATGACTCTCAACAATAGCATTTATAAATTTTATATAACTTGGGTACCTGGTTTGAATAAACCTTGATCAAGGGTGGCTAATTAGCCAACAGTACCCTTATAGACTCTTCCAACATGTTCATTTAGGGATCCATTAGATTTATACTTATGAAGAGTAGTCTTTCTCTTATGGATTATAACGTTTAAATCTATGATATAAAGATGACTTGACTATGAACTAATATTTTTAGTAAGATGATCCTTAGGATTATTCAAGATATTAAAGTTTTAACAACATAATTATACATAAATTTCCCATACTAGTGTAAATGGTCCATGTACTCATTCAAGTCTACTTCAACATCTTCTTGATCAAATTGAAAATAGATCTCTCCCTGAACTTAAGCATCTGTATTGGTCTTGAAATACCAATAATATTATTCTTTATCATTATCTATTGATTATTTGAATCTTTGTATTCTAATTGAAAGACACCCTTAATGATCTTAAACAATGTACTTAGTCCCAAGTCTATGATCTACCTTTAAACAAAACCCTTTATCAACTGCTAAAGCAAAAAAATACACATTATCACTTTTTTAATAGGGTTATATGGGTCGTATCTATGTTTTTAATTCAAACTTCTAAGTTTATTTTAAATCAAGAATAAATTCAACATCAAAACTCAAATGACAGACTCAACCATTATTGGTCTATTAGGCCTAAATCAAGCTCTTAAGGGAATGTAACAAAATTTAAGGTGAAAAACTTGTATTACCTCTTTGGATAGGTATAAATTAATGAAAAACAATATATACACCTTTATATAAGGTCAAATACTTCAATTCCTAAGCAAAATTGATTGAAATCTCTCTTTTCTGCCTTATCTTAATGAGCACCTACAGGCAATCCTAAACACAGTCCTCTATAAATGAATTTTTAGGGTTCCTTGAATGATTTTTTTAGATTTTATAGACCATTTGAAATATTTATAAATCAATTCCTTTTATTGGTTTCTCAAGGATTAAACTCAATGGCAATGTTGCTTTTTTAGGTCTCTACAAGCCTAATTTGCCTCCTTAAAAGGATCTTGCTTAAATATAATAAAAATATGAATTGGATAAATTTAATAAAGTGTTTAAATATGATTAAAAAACACTAAAATACCTTAATATTTATCTTGAATCCAAATAAAAAATCCAAACAATCAATTTTTCTCCTTTTTGAGCCTTCTCGGTAGACACCTATAAGCATACCAAAACATAATTGGTTATAAATATAATTTTATGAATATTTTAAACACCTTATATAAACTAATCATAAATTTTCAATGATTCTCATAGGTTGAAATTTGAGTTATGGGGCTTTTTGTGCTAAAAACCATGTTCTAGGGTTTCTCAGAAAACTCAGAGCTTGAGTGATACTAAATAATTGTTAATAAATTTTGGGGGATTTATAATATTTATAACACATTTTAAAATGTTTTAATAACCTTATCTAACCTTCCCAATATTAAATCCAAGCTCATACAACTTTTTTCACATGTTACAGGTGACTGTGAAGGACTGTAGGTGTGTAAAAATAGAGTTTTGGTAGGTTTAAACAATGAGAACTTGGAATCAAGAGAAAAATACATTAAAATTTAGTTTTATATATTTAAATAATATATTATTAAAACAATTCAAGCAACAAAAATCCTTTTATTTGTAATAAAATCACACTTTTTTACACATACCCCTATTTTACATTGGTAGACTATCAACAACAACACAGTCATTAAATTTTGACCCTTTATGCTTGTTATAGCCTTAAAATTCATTATTAATTGGTTTATTTAAATATTATATAATTTATAAAGATAAATCCAAGCTTATAATGGCCTAATTTGGCCCAATATTCTCACTCAACCATGTGTCCTCAAGATAGTAAATGTCTAATTTCAAGTTAACTTTTAGTTACATTAACTTTGTTTGGTTTTTGGGATAAACACCACTCAATTAACCTTATATGACACCCTATACACATTATATTATCATGAAAACTTAGAATGAAACTTTCACAATTGTAATGTTTTCACATGTTTACAAGAAATACATTCAAAAATTCAAATTTTGCTTTTAGCAGGAAAACTTGCCAAAACATCCAATTGACCTATAAATTAAATTTTAGGACCTTTATCAAGGCATTATTTATTTATTTGACTACCTAAGACTCTAATAAATTTTGACACCACCATTTCATCATACTTTCAATGATGTTCCTACATCACATATGTTTCAACATTTAACAAACTGGAAGGTATATTTTTAATCCTCACCAAAAGTTTAAGGCATACAATAATGTGAACATGTAAGAGAATATATAATAAATTAAAATAAAATCAAAAATTTGAAATCAAAAATAATATTTAAAAATTAAAATTTTGAGCAATATATGTAAATAATATACCCATAAAATCCATATAAAGGCATACAAAATGTGAACACTTGATACAATATCTTGGGTCAATGCCGTATAGGCATATAATGATAGAAAACTATACATCAAGCCATATAGGCATACAAAAAAAATTCGTAATACATTATCCTAATCATCAAAATGCATTTTTCTCTTTTCCTTGCTTATAGAAGCATGTCCCTTGGATGCCTTGCTCACAACTGGAGGTGTCAGATCTGGACGACTACAAGTCCTCCTCTACTCAAAACTTGCCTATAGTTCCAACTATTCATATGAAATATTGTCAAAAAATTTACATATACTAGAATAAGATACTTAATAAATTAAAAAGTTTTTAAAATGATAATAAAATTATTCACATGGTCACTTACCACAAGTTGGCAATCATGTTCAATTTTGTGACTGGCACTCAATAGGGTCAATGATAGATTCATGCTAGTGAACAGGAGTGTGAAATAGATCACCAATAGGATTCAGTGACATGCTCACAATAATGAAAGGGTTGGGTCTCTAAAAACATATATATATATAAATAAAAATTCAAATTTAGCTCATAAACATGTAATTCAACTGACTAAATCATTGAAATATAATAGAAAAATTTATAAATTAAATTGTAAACTATACCACGTCATGCCTACTATTCATTTGAATAGGACCAAAAGACATCATCAGAGGACTCTACATAGACAATTATTTCACGCGTCATCTATTTGTGCAAGTATAGAGGATAATTATAAAATACACATCCATATTACACTCAAACATTACAATAACTCTCATATACGTCAGTGAGTTACTATGCAGATGAAATCATAGTAGAAACACCTACATTTTCTCCCTCCCAAATAGATGGTAGAGTGTCTATCATGATCATCAATTGAATAAAAAAATATCATTTTTAGTCACTTTAGCTAGTGTGTGTATATATATATATATATATATATATATATAGACACACACATAAGTATGTGAATAAGACTAGTTACAAACACAAAATAAGCCTAATTGAATCAAAATTGATCATAGTTAGTAAATGCAAGTAATATATTTGCATCAATAACATTAATTAATCCTTAAAAATTACCTCTGTATAGGTATATACAAGCATAGTAGCAACAACACGCATGCTCCTGTGGTGTCCAACATCTTGTTTCAACATAAAAATTTCATATAAATTATTGAGATTTCTATATGAAAAATAATTAAATACCTTTTAAATTGTACAAATATTTAAAATTTAATAAGTCTGATAATTTTTACTAGAATTAAAATATTAAAGTTGCCTGGGAAGTTGTAGCCAAGGTGTCTAGATTAAATGTCGATGGTTGAAACATAGTGAGGTTGATATCATCTAGGCCCACAAAAATACCATCATGAGTGGGTTACAAGATATCATCCTTCTCCTCGGGTCTAGTACATCTAAAACCACATGATCTAAAATAGTGAGCTCATTGGGTATCATCACTAGATGAATCTTCACCATGTCCCCAGTAGGAGTATGAGAAATCTAGTTCATATGGTGAACGATGGTGTCAATAAGAACCTTAAGTGCATGCAAAGTATCAATATCTATATTCTCCTTGACTCTATAGGGTAATATCTCAAGAGGATGTGGTTTGTTGATATGTAATCTCATGATCTGATTAGGTGCACAATGTACACCTAGCCTATCCTATGTAGAGCCCTTTCCTTTATCAAAAAACTTTGAAAAATCAAAATAGTTTAGAACTTCATTCAATACAAACTCACAATACAATTTTCTCAAAAAATACATCAGGACCTCATTATCACTGAAATTTTGGTAATCAAAGACCATCCACCATCGGTCCCAAGAAAATTGTGTGATCAAATAGTGAGTGCATTGGTGGATTTGAATCGATTTGGCTGTCACATCTAACAACACACTAGTTTTCTAATCAATGAATAGGGCACAAATTTGGGATTTGGTTATATTTTTTTCTTTCATAGTGGCTATAGACAATTTATTGTAATAGTATGCCCTACATCTATTTATATACTCAACCCACCTATCAATTTGACCCGTTAATGAGTTAATTTCACTTAATAATGTTTGTGATGTGTTTGACAGAGAAATTTAGTGGGGTCTATTTACATAGGGATCCCTCAATGTCCTAATTAGATCCTCTATTTCCATCTTATTTTCAATGATATGGGGTATTAAATCCTCTTGATTACCTTCAAGGGCTTGAGGAACTATAGGAGGAATAGGAGGGTTTTGTGGGTGAGGAGGGATAGGAGGGTTTTGTAGGTGAGGAGGGATAAGAGGGTTTTTTGGTTAGGAGGGATAAGAGGGTCGGGTTATTGTTTAGCACCACTTGCTTCTGCATGTGTTGAAAAATAAATTAAAAAATTAAAAATTTCAATAAAAATACAATAAAATTAATGGGTATTTTTTTTTTGAATGCATTAAATTTTGTTTGCACACCTCTCTTTTGGTATGGCATTGTCTAATTTGGTTGTCCCTGGTCTCATTCAACCATGTATTTCTTTGTCATGTCTTTTTCTCATGATTTTTTTATTTTAAAATAATATAATAATGTACGTGATTCATTTTTTTTAAACTGAGCCTATGTTATAGAATTGCATACATGGTTTTTACAAACCGCGTATGTGGTTCTTAAAATCCACATACGCAGAGTTGATTTCAAAAACATATGTCCAATTTTTTTTCTCTATCTCCATGCACTTACCCAATTTATAATCGATGCTTTTATATATAGAATTTACACACACTCAATCTTAAACATTCCTCATTTCATTAGTTGTAGCAAACTGTGCCATAATAATGATATCAAAGAAAATAACGACAAAGGTTGCCACACCTAATCCTCACTTCAAAGTTTATTTATCTATAAATATTTTGCATGGAATAATGATTTTGATCAATAAAATTTAATTTTTAATTCACTACTACTTTTCTTGTTATTTAAGTTAGATTTAAGACAATTTTGGTCACTCTTAAGACATGAAGTTTGGGAAAGTTGTAGTTTTAACTTAATTTTTTAGGGAGTATCACATATTCAATATTAAAATATTGTAAAAATTAATTATTGTAATTCTTTTATTAGTATTTTAAATTGATAATGCATGTACAACTTTCCATCCCCTAGTTTTTAAAAAATAAAAGGATAAGGAAAAAGGATGGTCCCTTTAACATTTTTATTTTAGAAAAGGATCAATCACAAATTTCTCTTAATCATTGATAACGTTTCAAGTTTATACGATGGATTTGAAGAAAAGTTGGTAAATTTGAGTTATGTTGGTAAATATGAGTTGTAATTGTGGGGGAAAAAATATTATATAGTGGTAGAGGCATAGGGTAGGGGCACTTACAACTAAAACATCTGAAAATTTTCCCTCTCGAGTGTCATTGATGTCAAAATTATGTTCCAAGTATCTTATTTTTATACATGTTAGTAGTATGCTCATTTGTTTACATTCGGTGAAATAATTTCAATGCCTCATGAAGATATAAATGGTCTTTGTGAAGTTTGGTTTTAATAGATGAGTATGTTCATTGTTCTTTGCACTCATTACATTTGATTGAAAAAATTGAGGCCTTTTTAACAACCCATTGTGGGTATATCTTGCAATCATTGTAGTCCAAGTGTCTACATCCCTTTGACACATTTTCATACCTTATGTTTGGGTGGCATATAGAATCATAGAAAATATGAGTTGATAAGTTTGTTTTAAATTGATAGTTGTATATATATTTATTTTGTCATCTAATATTTTTATGACTTACAAGTTGATCTATTAGCATGGATGGAGGATCCCATAAAAACATGGCATGAGAGAGGTGAAAAAACATGGTAAATCGATGTAAGTGTAGGTGGAAGTGCCCAAGATTTGAACCATGAGTAGTGTCATAAACACCCACAAATCAAATCCTAGGCACTTCCAAAGGTGAAATGGATAATGTTGCATTATTGTGTACCTAAGCATAATCTATTTTATAGGATGTTTTCCCTTTAGATTTATATTTATTGTCAAATTATATTATATTATTTATTCTTAGAGTTAGTGAAGAGTTCGATCATGAGATAATTAGGTTTATTTTGGGTTTGGTATAAAGGGTTGAGAAACCCTAAAGAATGTATCTTTTTCCCCTTCAACTTTTAATGCAAATAAAGATCCATTATTATGTGAAAAATCATGTGTTATAGATAATTTTTTAGGGTCAATCCACTATTCGGTGAGCAGGTGCCTTCATATTTTCTATTTTTATCATTTTTTATTCTTATAATTTATAGTTCCATCTTATGTTATTATTTAGAACGTACCAAGTAGTATTAAAGATTTAGTCGATTTTCACATTTACTACTAAAATTATGAAGGGAGTTTATCTAAGAAACAACTTGAAGTTTTAATGACCAAGGATGAGTTAAAATGGATATTGATTGAGTTCATGAAGAAAGTTTAAAATGAGATTTTTTCCATGGGAAAACTTTGAGAGCACTAGATGATGAATATGAGGATATCAACCTTAAGGGGGATCATAAGAATGATCCACTAGATGATGAAGAGGAAGAGGAAGAGAGTTCATTGTGTCCCTCTTTCAACCTATATAGAGATCCCACAATATGATTTTAGAGGTGGGATGGAGGTCCACTCATGATTGATAAAGTTGAAATTAGCCTTTAGGGTGCAGAAGATTAAAAATAAATATGACAATTTAAATGACACTCTAAAACATTTGGATGGTTTTTCCCTTACATAGTGAGATAGATGGGTTTTTATAAAAATTGATGGGGATTTTTATCTTTTTTTCCAATGCTCTAAATTAGAGATCTGATCATAACTAAGATGAGCCATATTTTACCCAAAAATGCACTTTAAAAAAAATAAATGTCTATGGAGGAGTACATGAAAAAATTATAAGTTGTGGAGTCCAAGGCCAAAATTTCTTCAAATCTAAGACCTATATTTTTGACCTAAAGTCTAAGATGTGAATATAGGTAAGGATGTTTTAACTATAATATCTTGAATGGTATATTATTATAGCTAGAGTATCATAATAACATATTTATGGCCTTTGGTAGGAACTAGTTTTCAAAATTATTTTATTTTTTATAGGAATTCCAAAGATGAGGGGAAATATGAGACTTCACTATCTAAAAATCTTTCTCTTATTTTTAATATTATATCCACTATTACAAACCCTTGTCATAGGTGCACTTAACCATGGAGCAAGGGTCATGTAAGTAACATAAAAAGACTACATGAAAGAAGATGTGTGTCCAAGTATGATAATGAGGGTACCCTATATCAACTTGTTGTATAGTGTGGATAAGAACATATTTATCCTTTTGTAGTATAAATAAGGGAATGATCAATGTCATTTTCTACCATCATAGGGTTTGACATTATAGACACCATGTTTTTTTTCTAGGTCAATAAAACTTGAATGTCATTCATGATTGATCCAAAAAGTATACTTAATAATCTAGTTAATAAATATGTCCATAGGTTAGGCCTCCATGTAGACACCTTTGAGATCTTTCCCATTCAGTTTCTAAGGAACATAAGCATTGATTGATTAGGAGTAGCGTATAGTGTATAAATTTCAATGATATATTATTTCCTTAAGGATAAATTATATGTTTTTTATATTGGGGGAGTACATGTTGTTTTGTGGGTTTAATGGTTATACGTACTAGAAACATTTTCCATGAATCATCAGGAGAGATTATTTACATTCAAGTAAGGTGACCATGAGTATACTATCAAGTCTTGGTCCCTAAGGGAAATCACAATGGTTGACTCTACTAAAATGAAAAAATTTATGAATAATGTGGATTTTGGGTTTATAGATCACCTTTACTATATAAATGTAGACTCTTATAACTCACATGAATAGGCCCCAAGTATTTCAAAGATACTTTGTAAATATAATTTAGTTTTCCAATATTTAACAAAGAGCATCCCACCTAAAAATGAATTGGAAAACATTATTGAACTTGACCCTATTAAGGGCCCAACTGTGGTACACCCATATAAATATGGTAATTTTTAAAGATATGAGAGAGATAAATTGGTAACCAAACTCTTAGATGATGTTATCATCATCCCTAGTAAGATCTCATGTGTTTCTCTAGTGATCCTAGCCAATAATAAGGATGTTTCATGTAGAATGTGTATTGCATTTCTAGTTTAAAGGATTAACAATTTACTTGATGTGTTTCATGTAGAAAGGTATTTCTCAAAGATAGACCTCAGGTATGGATACTATTAGATACTAGTTTGGATTCAATATCAGGGGAATACTACATTTAGGACTCATTAGGGTTACTACCAATTTAAGGTCATGCATTTTGGTATTAATAATGCTTTAGCTATATTTCAAGTACTAATAAATAAGGATTTTTTTAAATTCCTGCATAAGTGTGTCCTTGTATTTTTTGATAGTATTCCTTGGTTTCTTATATTTTGCATCTAGATATTATATTGAATATATTGGCTAAGGAGAATTTATATTCCAAGGATTCTAATAGGGATAATTTTAATGGCTAATATCATAATTTGGCTAAAATTTACTTTTTTCCTCTTTAAAATGGACAAGTGTGTGAAAATATGCATCGGTTGATTAGACCAAATTTTGTATAATTTTCTTTATTTATGCTTCCAATCACTCTATAAGATATATTCTAACCTATTCTAGAACACAATTTCACCATAACTATTATGCATGTGTGTGTTCTATTTGCCCTAAAATTATGGGAGACATGTATTAGTTACTTTAAATATTCAATTAAAGTAGTATGCATGTGTGTGTGCACACACACACACATGCACATTTGTGTGTAATAAAGACATGTAAATTCATTTTACCTTATAAGCCTAAAAATAACCCTTTAATTATTAACCCCAATTAATCTCCCCATTGATAAAATAAATTGATTAGTTAAATCATGCAATTAATTCTGAGATAATTGAGAGTCTGAATGTATGCCAATTCATTGCATTTCAACTTGTGGGGATCTACTAGCACCAGTTTCATGCTTTATATATATATATATATATATATATATATATATATATATATATATATATATATATATATATATATATATATATATATATATATATATAACAAATTATATTAATTGGTAAAGCTTATGATTTATAATGCATTAATTATGTCCATAAGAACCCTATAATGATAGCAGGGTGTAATGTCCATGAGATGATAAAAATTAATGGTCAAACTTAAATTTGATGTCTATTTGACTATCATAGTGACTTATAAAATTAAATTTGACATCTATTTGATTGTCATATGGAATTTTTTTCTTCTTGCTTGGAGATGTCAATCGAAGAACCGTAATATATTGGGCATAAAGTGTAGTTTAAACTTCTAAAGCCTATTTTTTAATTTATTTTTCACTTTGACATAATGGTATATATATATATTGAGGCCACATATGACCCATAAATAGGAAAATAAGATATATTATTATGAAGTCATTAATTAATATGATATGTGACAAATCCAAGATAAACACCAAGATATTTATATCTATGTGTTTTTTTTTAGATAGATGTATTTAAGTTATATCTAATAATATTTTTAGATGTGGATTTGTTTGGTTAGTTGAAGAATTATTTTATTTTTCCATGTATTTCTTATAGTTCCCCATATTTAAAAGAGGTTAGGTATTGACACATTTATAGGGATCTATAGGTTTATGCACAAAGACTTGTCAAAGCCTAGTCACATCAGGTGAGAAGTTTAGTTTAGGCAAACCTAATTCGTAATTCTTCCATTAAAAACCCTTTAGGAATAGTTTTAATATTTTTAAGGAGATAGATAAAAAATATTGAATCCCTCCCTACTAATGATGGCAAGGATGGTTTTTTTTTGTTGTGGCATTGAAATTCCTGTATAATGTCAGAAGGACATTGACTCATTGGTGAAATTGTTTAGCTCACAAATATCCCACCAAGGATCATTTCTTATTGAATTTAAAAACTTGATACCATAAGGGATGAGGTCAAGTTCAATCCCTAGGTAAATTTGATAGAATAGAACCTCTCAATCCTTGGCACTAATTGAAGACTTGGTCAATATAAATAAATATAAATACCCTATATAACTACATATTTGAAGAGGAAAATCACAATCACATTGCCTTATTATAGATTTTGAAGTTTTTACGTATATCCAATAGTCTCATAGAGTTAACCATGGTGGTGTTGTTGCATTTGTTAGCATCAAAGGAGGTGGTTGACTTGGTTATAGCATTACTACCAGGGTTTATTCATCACAAGAATTTTCTATCAATGGAGGGATTTTTTAAAACTAGTTGATTTGTATCCCTACACCCACCATGCCGTAGTATAAGGTGATGCAGGGGCTTAGTTTTTAGCATCATTGGTCAATAGGATTTTAATTGTGCACTGATTCTAGATGAGTGTGCTCTTTTATGATTCCAACAAAGTCTGTATCTAGCTATCTATATAATATTTTTGTGATTTTCATTGAAAATTTAATAATATCACAACCAAAATCTCAAAAAATGTCTTGTCAAAATGTTAAATATGGATAAAAAGAGATTTTGTAAAAAATATGGAAAATAAATTTTTATATTATTCTCTGCTATAAATATTGGGCTCATATTTATCAATGTAAATAGCCCTTTCCTCAACCCAAACACCTTTACAATGACCACATATTTTTATTCAAAGGGTCAATTTTATAAAATGTTTGTTATAAATATTTATTTGTCAATAATTATAAACACATCTTAAATTTGTATTATTAAATATTTCAAAATTTTGAATTTGCCTTACAGTTCTTTGCACAATTTTTTAATTTGGTAATTTTCCCTTAAAATGAGACTTTTAGCCTACACACCATGATCAAGTGGTATGTTTCTATCTTGAACAATGTGCTACACTACACCTAGTTAGTTGGATGTGATATTTAACCCAATTTCAACACTTCATTGTGTCTCCCAGTGATTTGAACCTAGGGTTTTGTTACAATGTAATCTCATCCCAATCAACCTAGTGATCTTGAATTTTTTTTAAACTTGTCTCATTTAATGCCATCAAAATAAGTATTTTTATATCCATATATCCTTGATGATTCCTTTTATTGGCACTCTTAATAACAACTATGATCAAACCCAATACTTTGTATATTGTTAGCAAGATTATGCTTTTCTTGTTCAATTGTGAATACATCAGATTTATTATTGTTAAGTGATTAGTAAAATTAGTGGTTGCTTTATCTTTTTATCCCTAACTCTATTATTTTTCATTTGTTACATTCTTCAAAACTATAGTAGATAAATAAAACATGTTAAATATTTCATTTTATCTAAAAACTAAGAGTAAGAACGATGAATATAAATTGAATAGAGGTAAGAACTTAATTAGAAATCAAATTTATGTAAATTAATCATGTATTCCATTCTTGTGTTTTAATGTACAACATGTGGTTTTCCAACCTCCCTATTGTAATATAACAAAGAGACACATTTCCTTCTCATGGCTAATAGAGATAGAGACCTATAAAATATTTTGAGATTACTTTAACCATATTTTTGGCAAGTAAGATTATTCCATCCTAACTCTAGCCTTAGACATGCTCTAATATGAGCTATTTTAACCATAGTTGTGGTAGTTGGATCACTACAACTATGGCCTTCAAAGCTTTTAATTTTGTTAATTCTTATTTTATTTTAGAACTTATTTCAAATCACCAAGCATGAATTAAAAAGCCTCAAATAGACAATAATATTATTAAAAATAATAGCCAATATTGGGTTTATATATACCTTAAATATACAATTGGAGATCTTCTAAGACATTTTATCAAATTGTTACCTTCATTTTAAATTTAAAATATAAAATCTTAATCTATAAGTATTTTTTAATTCCCATTGGCCCATTGTTATGGTCCCATGCAGATCCTTGTGTTTGACAACTATGAAATGCATTGTACTCTGAGAAAGATAAATTATAAAATCTAGGTGCATTAAAATGCATTTCTTTTAAATCTTGTATTGTTGTTTTTATATTTTTCTATGTTTTATGTTTGGTGCTACTTTTACCTTTAAGTCTTATAATTTCTTCAAAAATAAAAAAGTTGTATGTAATGTTTTAGGGGTGAAAACCATGCAACCTAGTAACTACTATGGATTTGTACATATTTAATGATTCTTGGTTAACATTACATATTACATTGAGTATATAATTCTTTATTGAAATCAATATCTTTGAAAATTCCCTTTTCTCTATTAGCAATTTTGAATTTCTAACCTCTATGTTAAACACCTATCATTTTGATATGTAAAATCCATAGGGTTTTGATATGAGATCAAGTTTTTGGTGAATATCATTCAATTTTTACAATTCTTTTAACTTTATATATACATGAGTTTTTGCATGTTCCTTTAGTGTTGCTTTAGGTTCAAGATCAAATTCACATTGTTCCTTCCTCGCATCAATCAAATTTGCTTTATATGTTTCCTCTTCACTTTTACTTATAATGATTTTATTTTCTATAGTAACTTTAGTTTCAAGAGTGATAAATCCTTAAAAGTTATAGTAACATTACAAATTTCAAATTTATGTATGTAAGTTAGGCATTATAATTTTGTTTGTTTGTTTGTTGTTCACATTGCTTACCTGAAATATAGGGTTTTTTATTGGATTTTATTCCGATTTGTTTGTGACCTAAGATATATTTTTTAGAAATATAAAGTATATTATGTATATGAACTTTGATTGGCTTGTATATTTGGTGGATTGAGTTGTTTTTTTCTTTTTCCTTTTATGTTCTTGAAATATAAATTAAGCATTTTTTATGTTATGAACTACAAATACATTAATGCCAAAAATCAATAACAGGTTAAAATTTTCTTTCCAAAACTTAGAGAAGATAAATCACAAAGCTTATCATATTCCTCTATCAAGTCAATTACAGTAGTATTTATACTTATATGACAAGGTTTTGATTATCATCATCCAAAATATTTTAGATGTGATAAGAAGTTCCAATAGTATTTTTGAACATAAATATCATTGAATTCATTGTCATATTTTTAATTAATCAAATCAACATAAAGTGGTGAAAGACTTATTAATCAATTAAATTAGTTTTAGGTAAATTATACAATCCAAGTCTTCTAATCTTGATATAACACTTATAATGAAATTATGCCACCTTAGCTAAGATTGCATTTTAAGTAACACAAACATTTTTATAGTTTTTCAATGATCAAAATATTTTAATAGATCTAATTGAACTTTTACAGAGACAAAAATATTGAGTTAGATTTATACCTTATTCATGGGTACTATTCCATATCAACTTACAAATGCAATACGAGTAGTTTTGGTAAAGTTAGTAGTTTAGGTGTGGTTACTTATTTTGTTGGTGATGGTTTGTAACTTCCTCTTTGTATATTTAATTTTTACTCTCTCTCTCTCTCTCTCTCTCTCTCTCTCTCTCTCTCTCTCTCTATATATATATATATATATATATATATATATATATATATATATATATATATATATATATATATGAATTTTAATGTGAGTGGGTATGATTTTTAAGACCCAAGTACTCCAAAGAAGAGGTGTAGGTTAAAATTTGAGGGAGAAGGGCATATACAACACTTTCAATAGCATATAAGGTAAATTGAGAAGAATCCTCTTGTGACCTTCCACAAGAGGACCTCATATAAATAATTGGTGTCTCTCTTTAAATGACTTAAAAACTATGTTTACCTATTTCATATATATATATATATATATATATATATATGAATTTTAATGTGAGTGGGTATGATTTTTAAGACCCAAGTACTCCAAAGAAGAGGTGTAGGTTAAAATTTGAGGGAGAAGGGCATATACAACACTTTCAATAGCATATAAGGTAAATTGAGAAGAATCCTCTTGTGACCTTCCACAAGAGGACCTCGTATAAATAATTGGTGTCTCTCTTTAAATGACTTAAAAACTATGTTTACCTATTTCATATATTGTAATTTTTAATATCTCATTAGTCTTTAGATAATGCTGATTTTAGATATATTAGTATTTTTTTATTATCTAAGTATTTTTTTTATTTGATTAGCTAAAAGAGCAGGTTTTACAAGGACCTCAATCCTAAGTATAAGTGTGATAAAATAGAGCAAGCCCCATAGAATGAAAAACCAAAAATGGAAATATCAAAATAGTAAGCTAAAAAATGTAGCGGAAGACAAAAACACAAAAAATAAAATGAAATTAATCAGAGAGGGAGGAGCCCTTTGTGAGTGCCTTAACTACCTTGGTGTCCTTCACCTACTTTGTCAATCTATTCTTTATGATTTTGGCTCAGGTTCTACTACTCGAACCATAATCATCCTCCTTTGGCATTATCATCCTCAATTTCTTGCATGAAAGTTCCTTCTCTAGTGTCTTCTTGAAAGGTGATTTGAGGGAGGGTTTTGAGTAATGAATCCTCTTCCACCTTGGTGACCTATTTCTTGGGAGTGCCCTCAGCGTTAGAAAAGTGTGAAAAGGATTGAATCATTTTTTAAACTTCCTTATTAATGGATTTCCACTCCTGAATCAATCCTACCAAGCTAATTCCTGCCTCATGTAATTTATTATTGAACCATTTCAGTTGTTTTTTGTTCATTATGATCACCTCTAAAAGGGGGGCCTTATCTTTACCTGATGCCCTTGTAGATTTCCCTTCCTCTAACACTAGGGATTTTGGTTTGGTTACAGTGAGTTTTAGGTGGAGATCCCCAGTTGAGATCTTAGAGATGGGGCTTAAAGGGGAGGGGTTGGGCAATGGGCAGTGGGAATCCAAGGTAGGGTCTTCCTTGGGGGAGCCCTCCTCCATGGAAGACCCTCCCAGTGGAACTTCCTTACCATAAAAGGTCTCACCATATTTCACCAACAAGAAAATGAGGCCTTGGTGAATGACAACGATGGGTTAATTTATCTAGAAGGTGATTTTTTATTGATAGCACTAAATTGTACTATTTTTCAATTCTAACAAATTATTATCTCTCTCAAAGTGACTTAAAAAAATTACCTTTATCGATTTCATATAATACTCTTTTCAATAATTTATTAGTGTTTTGTGTGTGGAGGGGGGGAGGGGGTTGGGTGTTTGGGTGTGCGTATTTATGTATTTTTCTCTTATCAAAGTATTGTTTTTATCATTAATAGTACTATATTACACTTTTTACAACATTTTGCCTCTAATAAATTTTTTCTCTACAAAATAATATACTAATTTTTTAAATTCATAAATCAATATAAATGTTCTAGTGGTAGTTGGAATTTTGTAAATCATTAATAAATGTCTTTTTTTGAATTTTAAAGGAATTGAAAGAACTAGAACAACATGAAATTGTCATTTTTTATCATTTAAAGGAACTAAACAGGGTTTCTTCAACAATTGCATATACAACAACTTGTACACTAAGATATTTTCTAAATATCCATATGCCTTAATTTTGTAAGTGCAATACCTTTTTTAAGTACATAAAAATTCAAAATATCATATCTTTGTGTAGTGAGCACTTAATACATGGTTTACAAACCACCCTTACTGATTATTAGAATTTAGTCTACACATATTAGAAAATAGAATCTATTTTTTTTTTTAACTTGAGATTATCCAAACTTTTCATCCCTTTAGGGTTGGAGTATTGTCTTAGTATAGAGGTGGTGTTTTCAAAAATTGTAAATGTAATTTTAAATGTAATACCAAACACTTCAACATAACACATTTATTTTTGGAAGTATTTATTATCTTCTAAAATTATTATAAAAAACATCCAAAAAAAAATCTATTTACAAATGCATGTCCATTTTTTCAAGGAAATTATGCCACCTTAGGTGACAACCTCAACTAACCAAGCACAAAGTAGAAGCTAAAAAATAATCTTAACTATATATCAAAAATTTCTTAGATTAAATATCATTTGGGTTGGTATAAGTTTTAAATATTTTAGCTTTTGAAAAATAATATTTTCACCATTGGTTTGAATCCACTCTTATTTCAAGATTTAAGTGTCAAATTTTAAAATCTATGAGTTAATTTAGAAAAATAGGACTAGTTGGACCTAAAGTTAAAGTTTTAAATAGGCTTCCATTTTTGGACTCTCAAATTTCTATCTCTATATGTGGAAGATGAGTATAGGGCTTGTGGTCAACAAAAAAAATATTGAAAAATATGTTTGTTACTTTAGGTAGATACTTAAGAAACTTTATGAATTATATCTTTCTTTGAATATTGTATTTAATTTTTTATATAATTAATTTAAAAAATTAAGAGAATAAAATAACTAGTCAGTTTACATTTACATTTTGATTTTTCAAATATTATCTAATGGAATTATGCATCTCATTTAGGATTCATCAGGATAATATAGAAAAAAATTTGGGGTCTATTATGAAAATTATCCTTAGATTCTAAGTGTGAATTTTCTAAAACATCCTTAGAATACCTTAGTCACATTATTTCTATTGAGGGGGTGTAAATTAGCCTTGACAAAATCAAGTTCATATGTGATTGACATGTGCACAAGGCTCTTAATAAACTTTATGGTTTCCTAAGATTGGTAAGATTATATAAAAGGTTCATGAGGAAATTTTCTACAATAACCCACTCTTTGATGAACCTTACCAAGAAGGATGCCTTCAATTTATCAATTATCACATAAATATTATTTGAGGATCTCAAATAGATTCTTGTATCTACTTAAATTATAGTAACACTTAATTTATTCAAGTCTTTTGTCATTAAATGTGATTTTTATTGACTTGTAGTTGTAAAAATTTCTCTAGATGACCATAATATCACATTTGAAAGTAATAAAATGATTGATAGGGAATGATGGAGGTTAACATATAGTAAGGAGATGTTAGCCATCCTATATGTAATAGCTAAATGGCATAAAATTATCTTGAGGATTTTTTTTAATTAAGATGAATCATCTCAGTGTTAAACACTTGTTAACTCAAGAAACCTTGACATAAGAGAAACATAAGTGGATTGATAACATAAAAACCTACAACTTTGAGATCCTATATAATAAATGTAAGGAGAATGTATTGATAGATTCATTATTATTCCTAAATAGATCCCTATCTTTCACGTCATTTTAATCAATCAAGTTTCTTAGATACAATATCTTATATAAAAATACTCAACTCACCCTAAAACAACTAAGCTTATACAATAGATTGAAGGAGAGAATAAAGGTAAAGATTTGTGTATTTATAATGGAATCATATTTCTGAAGGCACTTGAGCATGGGCATGAGTCTCCATTTATAGGACATGTTGGATTCATAAAAACCTATAAAAATGGTGTCTCTTTTTTCTCAAAAAACATGAAGGCAAGCATTCTAAAAATTTTAATTGAGTGTGACACTTGTTGGGTGAATATTTTGTCAATCAACATACTGATAAATAAAATAGATCTGATCAACCATAGCAGGAAGATTGGTCGATCAAATGTGTAGGTTTACCACATCAAAAGGGGACTAATCTCTCCTCTCATCAACGGGAGGTTCCCTGTAGATATCTAAGAACTATATAATATATACATAAACAGAAAATAACACTCAAGGGTAGGATAAATCATCCATCTCTCTTTTTTCAGAGATGATGTGCATGAATCAAAGGAGAAATCTTGATGAAATGATAGAAGACACTCTTCTTCTTTCATAAGTGTTGTTCAGCAGACAAAAGGAATCTTTCTGGTGAAGATAAGTAACTGTAACAGGGTATAGTAACACAGTAGGATGAAATGAGGCACAAAGTCTCCACCTCAACTGCTAAAGAGTGACATGTGAAGAAAAATGAGGGCACAAAGCCATCCCAAGGTTCTTTACACAAAAATAGAAAATAAACACACACTGAAGACAATTATGACAGCACAAAGTTTGAAAGTAACTGGCTTCAAGACACCTTCTTTGTCACCTCTACTAGCTCTACTTATTAAATTGCATAAACAATAATACATTTAGGAAATAGACATAAGAACAATCTCCTAAAATGATACAAGCTATAATAGCACAAAGTCTAAAAGTAACTTGTTTTCTGATTGAAACAAAGAAATATGATGAACAATGTAAGCTCAAAGTCTCAGTAATGCCTTTCAATTTGGGCAGAGTTTTATTTTTGGTAATTGAGAGAGAGATCCCCTAGAATGATAAAATAGAATCCAATATATAGCCCTCCAAGAAAGACTTGGGAGCAGTAACACATCATGTTGCATTAAATTTTGTCAAGAAGATATGTTGGTATTGAGCGTATTTGCCCATTTGCTTTTCTCAATGTAGAGAAATGGGTCATGCCATTGAATGTTTGTATCCTCCAATGTCCACCCAGCGGTCTTCTTCTAGAAAAATATCTTATGTGTGAATGTTTTTGGTCCTTCTTCATCATTTCTCCTTTTCTATCTATTGAATCAGGTCCTTGGTTCAATTTGATCCTCTATTCTTTGATCGCTTTATGTTGGTTTCAATAATTGACATGTGGCAAGTTTTGTTGTGAAATGGGTGAGGACACTTGGCAACATCTATTTATTTTAGTAGCTTACTGGGGATCTACCACAATCCTTACTAAATAAAGAAACTAAAGGGAGAAACTATGGGTGTCGACACGTGGCAGCTTCCACTGAGCTTTAGCTTCTCTTTTGAAAGTTTTTGGGACTCATTTTAGGTTCATGTGGAAGATGACACATGGTGATCTCCATAGAGTTTTGAAGACAATGCATGGCACATTTCACTACTTTGAAATTGTGTCTTGGTAGACAACACATATCTTCTTCCGCTAAATTTTGATAAGGGACACGTGGCAACTTGGCAGGTTTTATGTTTCGAGGGACTTTTTCCTTCGGACAAAAAGTCTGAAGGATTTTTTTTAGACAATTTTGCCATGAGAACTTTTTTGAAAGAATTCTTTGTATCTACCTTTGCTCGTTCAGCCTTTGAATTGGTTCATTTGTCGTTCGTCTACCCTTTGCAAGGGTTGTTTGAGCTCTAAAGTGACCTTTCAGATTTTTGCAATGGTCCACTTTGGTTTCCAAGTGTCCTCCGAAAGGGATGTTTGTCCTTTGATTTTGCCTTAGTCAATTTTCATTGATCTCAATAGGTGACACATGGCAGCATTTGTTATGAAACAGGTGAGAACACGTGGCAACATCCACTTAACTTGTAGAGGCTTTGGATGTCTTTTGAGTGTCCTACAGAAGATGACACTTGGTGGCTTCCGCTATGCTTTAGAAACATTGTAGATATACTTGGGACTCATTTTAGATTCATGTAGATGCAAAAATTTGTCACATTCCACTTCTCTTACAAGGGATAGGTGGCAACTTTTGTAGCTCTTAGAAACAAAGTAAAGTTGGACTCGGTAGATGACACTTGGTAGCATCCGCTGGGCTCTATCGGGCTTTTATTTTGGGTTTTTCTTGCCTTAGTCACTTTTGCCATAGAAATTCCCTCCACAAGGGCACTTATCTCTTCAAATTTTGGGGCACTCCTTTGAACTTGCCACTTGAATTGACCGATTGAACCAACTTTGGTTCAACGGTTCATTCTTTCACTTTTATTTGTTCAATTGACCGCTTAAACTAAGCTCTTTGAAACAAACCATGTTGAACCAACTGTCATTGAACCTTTTGAACCTTTGAACCCATTGAACCTTTGAACTAAAAATGGTTCAATGGCTCAATGGTGCAAACATTGCATAGAAGATCGCCGATAGATTATTGTAGTTGAACCAAGGTGTTGAACCAGTCCTGAAAATAACTAAGTGTTAGAAACTAGTTATTTTGATTGAACTCACCTGTAGAAGCCTTTGAACCTGATGAACCTATTAGTCCTTTGACCAAAAAATCTTGAATATTTCTTGATTTTGAAAGTTTAAAACAATTTTTTGAAATGGGAAGAGATAATTTTGTCTTGTAGGACCAAAATAGCTTAAATGTTGTCCCAAAAATGAATGACATTTTTTTAGTACAACACCTGGCTCCAGTTGGGGAACTTCTATCAATTGTAAAAAAAATTGAGTAAAATTCAAAATCTCCAGTGTCTTCATGTGTACCATTGGGCTACAGAGTCATGTTACCCAGAAAAGAAAGGCTTCAAAATTGAAAACAAACAAAATAAAATGGAACTAAAAACTATACAAATATACATATGTACAGATGAAAATGATTTGATACTTCAAGAATTGAAGTGTTTCAGATGCTGTCCACTGTGAGGCAAAGAAAATAGTGTGCCATCTTGATACTTAAATAGGAAGTTATTTTCACCATTGTGCTGATGAATAATAAATGGGCCTCTCCAAAGGGAGTCAAACTTTCCATGCATCCCTTGTGGTTCTCTCTTTTTGTCCCATAACAGGACTTGATCTCCAACTTGGAAATCATGATTTTTTGCCTTCTGGTCAAAAAGTTTATTTACCAAGCTTTGATGGGCAGCAATTCAGTCTACCACCATAGCTTTTTGTTCATTCAACTCAGTCAGGCACATGATTCTCTTATCAAGGGGGCTTTCATAAGTCTGATCTTCAATTGCTTTAGCCAATTTTAAGGCTGGCAATTCCAAGGTGATTGGTATCTCAGCATTGATACCATAAAGAATTTGGAAAGGAGACATACCAATCACCCTCTTTGGTGTGATTCTATCTACCCATAGAGCATCAAATAATGCTTTATGCCATGTCCTTTGATTGTCATCTGCCAGCTTTTTGATGATGGTCACCAGGTTCTTATTGCTTGATTTAGCTTGTCCATTCCCTTGTGGAAAGTAATCAGAAGAATGGGAGAGTGTAATCCCATAATAAAAATAGAATTGTGTAATTTCCTAGGAAGTGAAACAAGCAACATTGTTAGTAACAATCTTAGTTGGGACTCTAAACCTAGAAATGATATTCTCCTTGAGAAAATTGCACACAACTTCTAAAGTGGCATGTTTGGTTGGGATAGCTTCTACCCACTTGGTGAAATATTCAGTTGTTGTAAGGACATAATCATGTCCAGCACTTGAAGATTGGTTTATAACTTTAATAAAATCAATTCCCCATTATTGTAATGGTTCCTCTATGACCACTGGCTTGAGAGGTAGGGTAGCTAACTTGGGTCTTCCAACAAATTGCTGGTAGAGTTCACATTTTCTCACCCACTTATATGCATCTTAAAAAAGAGTTGGCCAGTAATTCTTGGCTCAAAAAATCTTGTGGGCAATCATAGGAGTAGAAAAATGTCCTCCACAGGCTAGATTGTGGAAGGATTTTAAAAGTTGGCTTTGTTGCTCTTTGTCTACACAGTGAAGGAATACTCCATCTAAGCTTCTCTTGTATAGGTCGTTATTCCAAAGGACAAAATTGATAGCTTTCAACTTGATAGTCCTCCTTTCTTTGTAAGATAAGTGAGCAAGACATTCACCATAAGTAAGGAAATGAGCAATACCTAAATACCACTCATTGGTAGTGGAGACAAAGAGGACTGTCGGTGTGTCTTCCACCTCTGCTTCTTTATGCTCTATTTCTTTTGGCTTATTATCAAAAATTAATTGGCATGGACCTTTTCCCCTTACCAGCTTTGTTGGTTTGATGTCTAGATCAAACTCCTAGATCTTTGAAATCCAATTACCTCTTTTAGTCCCAAACTCTTATTGATTTAATATGGACTTGACTATAGTGTCAAGAACTAAGGCAGTAGTGTGTGAATTCAAGATATAGAAGCAGAAATGTTTGACTAATTTCACCATTGCATAAGTGTGCTTCTTCATATTTGAATACTTCATTTGATGAGATTTGAGAGGAAAAATAATGAAAAAAATGGGAGATTCCATACCTTATTTATCTTGTTGAACTAGAATTATTGAAAGCGTATGTTCAAAAGCATAACTGTATATGATGAAATCTTTATTGTAGTCTAGACAAACTAGAGTTGGGGCATGGGCAATGACAGTTTTGATATCCTCAAATGCTGACTTACCTTCTTTAGTCCAGTTAAATGTGGATTTCTCTTTCATCATGTTTACAATGTGTCGAGTCATCTCAACAAATTTGGGGATAAACCTTCGTAAGAAATTCACCTTTTTAAAGAAAGAGTGAACAAAATTTTTACTTGTAGGTAAGGTAAGCTCTTGAATAGATTTGACTCTATCTGATTTAATCTTTATGCCTTCTTTGGACATAATGTATTAGAGAAGTTTCCCCTCTGTTACTCTAAAAATAGATTTTTTGAGTTCAAAGAAATGTCATTCTGGTGGCAGCGCTCCAGCACTTGTTGCAAGTGGTATGTATGATTAGAATGATGCTTTGAAAAGATGGTCAAGTCATCAAGGTATACCACAATGAACTTACCTATCTCATCTTTGAAACCAAAGTCCATTTCTATCTGAAAGGTGGTGCCAACATTTATCACGCCAAAAGGCAACCCTCTATATGTAAATGTGCCCCAAGGTGTGGTGAATGCAGTCTTGTGTTGGTCTGCTTCACCAACTTCAACTTGATTGTGTCCTGAGAAGCCATCTAGCATTGATAACATCTCTGAACCTGTCACTGTTTGAAGCACTTGATCCATGATTGGCAAAGGAGAGCTATCATATAAAGATGACTAATTTAGATTCCTGAAATTGACACAAATACAAATTTTGCCATTCTTCTTCCTTACAGGCACTATGTTTGCAATCCATGTGGAATGATGGATTGGGAAAATTATTCTAGCATTTAACATTTTTTATATCTCAGACAGAATAGTACCTGATATCTTTAGATTGCACTATCTAAATTTTTGCTTATGAGACACTGAGTCAGCCTTAAGAGGAATGTCATAGTGGATTTCATCAGGCTTAAGAGACTTCAGGTCATCATAAGAGTATGTTAAGACGTCCATGTATTGGTGGAGTAAAGTAGTGAACTTGAAATTTTCTTTCTGAGTGCAGCACTTACCAATGTTAACCATCTTGGGATTTTCTTCAATAGTCAGATTTATTTGATCAAATCTCTGAGAGGAGTTTGAATCTATTTGCTGCTATTTGATGAATCTGTCATGCTTGTCAAACATTTTCTCAAGGGAAACCAGGCCTTTGGGAATTTTATTCCCTTTGAGTTGTAAGCATTCTTCCTTTGCATCTGGACTTAAATCAGGGGCTGGTTCACACTTATGGGGTTCACTACCTTCAAAATGTAGTTGTTCAAAGTTGTCTTTTCATTCTAAGAAGGCAATGATTTGATGATCATCATTGAGTAATTGCCAATGATCATCATTGTTAGGAACACTTGGTCTAAAGACTAGCTCAATGGTGTACTTGTTTCTTGTGAAGTTTGAGTGAGGAATTAAGAGAGTTTTTGAAATAACAAGTGCATCAGATCGATCATTAGATTCTCTAGGTATGGCAGAGATGTTAAAAGCATCAAAGCTTTCAATTTGGTCCCAGACTAGGTTACGGTAATGGCACAATCTTTCATTCTTGGTTTGGTATAGGTTTCTCACCTGACAAACTACTAGTTCAGCATCTCCTTTGGCATGAAGGAGCTTGATACTTTTGTCTCAAGCAACCTTCAATCTAAGCAACAGAGATTCATATTCAGCTATGTTATTGGTGTTGCTAAATTGTAACTTATAAGATTAAGGGAAAATATCTCCTTGAGGAGATATCAACACAATCCTAGCTCCTAAACCAGTAAAGGAGCAGCTACCATTGAATTCCAGAGTCCATACCTCATTACACACTAACTTTTCTTTAGATTTTCCTTCATTAGAGAGGGAAGATCCTTCTCCATTTGTATTGCAACCTACCAATTCTTCTATTATTCTAGCTAAACTAATTTCAATATTGACACTTTAAAGAACTTTATCAAATACTTCATGAACTTCATTTGTAGATAAAAAATAGTTACCCATGCCTGAAGACTCAAACATAATTTGATCTTCAGGGGCTGATGTCTGAGTGACAATATATTTTGATTCCTTTTCCAGAAGTAGCCTCTACATGATGCCTTTGAAAGGGATTCTTGCTTCAGATAGGTCCATACTCAATTCTCCTCCAACATCTTTACAAAAAATTTACCTTAGTAGAATGTCGTATGAGGCTAGCACATTAGCCACCAGAACTGTCATCTTGATTCTTTTGTCTAGAAAGGCTACAAATGCAAATTGGGCATCTTTGATTTACCCCAGTAGAGGTAATTTTTTGTTCTCCATGGAGAAACATCTACCAAATGTCTTAGTCAGTATGAGATTAAGAAATTTTGCTACTTTGGTAGGCATGACATTGTCAGATGCACCTAAGTCTATGATGCAGTTACTCAGCTTGTGACCATTTATCAATAGGGAAACATAGAAAGGTTCTATTTTCCCAGGAGCAACTAGAGGAGTAATGATGAGATTATTTGGAATAGGCATGTTCTTTGGGAAATTAGGAGTTACCTTCTTAGCCCCTTGTCCTATAGGGATGGCCTTATTCTTCACACACTCAACTAACCTATCCAACTACTCAGGATTGGATTGTAAATATTCAAACTCAGTCATTTAAATTTTGGTTTTCTTAACATGATCAATTATGTCAAATGACTAGATCAAACTAGGAACAGAGGAAGGTAATTAAACTTTCTGGTTTGTAAAGGGGGAAGGACTGATTTAAAAAATTAAAGTTAAAGGTGAAGATGAAATTGATGTACTTACATTTTTGGTGATCACCGGGTCCTTTGGTTGGAAAGCTAGAGAGGTTCCACGTTTAGCAATTGAAATTGCTAGTTGAGGTTGCTCTTCTATTTTCCCTTTATCAGCTTGCTGGGCTGATTGGTTATTAGACCTGGTAAACACTACATATAATCCATCAAATGCTTCTCCTTTACTTATGGGTTCATCCTGGTAGTTCAAGAAACCAATGTTGGAGCCACCAGCTGATTCTTCTTGATTTTCTACAAAGAGATCAGCATCATTTTTTTGACTCAATTTAAGCTGAAAAAAGAAATCCAATTCTGCTTCAAGATATCCCATTGTTGAATTGGTTGGGGATGCTTCAATAGCAAGTTTCCCTTGTGGGAGAGGAAGACGATTTGGCTGCCCTTGATTCCTGGTAGCATTGCCTTAATACGACTGATTTGGAAATGTTCTCCTTGGTATATCTCTGTATGAAGGGGTAGAAGACATTTCTTGCACCATTTACTTTTTGAGAGCAAGCAACTTGTTTGCCAACTTTTGCACCATTAGATCAGTAGTGCCTATAGATGGATATTCAAAAGATGATGAGGGTCTATTTATATTTGGATCTCTTCTTATCTTCCTTGCCAAGACAGTGGCCAAATCTTGAGCTACATCAAGGTCTATTTGACCAGCACATCTCAAAAGGAAACTCACTTCAGGTAACTGAGAATTAATGAAGAAACATTTGAGATTCTCAGCTGTAGGTCAAGCAATTACAAGAATCTTGTTTTTTAGTTTGTCAAACTTGGCTATGAAGTCCATCATTGGTTCATGAGGCTCTTTATTCATCTGTGTAAGCTGAGCCAGAAGGGCATGTGCATCTTCTACAAGCTTGAATCTGGCTTCAAACCTAGCTTTGAGGGTGTTCCAATCAGTTATTGATCAAGCTTGTAGATGGTAAAACCAATCTACAGCAGCATCTTGTAATATTTATACAAATAGTTTGACTGCCATGTCCTCAAATTCAACTCTAATTACACCACAAGCTATGCTGAAGGCTGCAATGTGTTCATCAGGATGAACTCTCCCATCACCATAGAATTTAGGGAAATTCTTCCTTGAAATTCATGGGAGCTCATGTAGAGGTGGAGTAAGATTAAGAATACCAAAAGAATTACCCCAGGGGCCTTGAACTTCCATTGTATGACTATGAAAAGGAGGAATAACAAATCTTATGGGGTAATTATTGGCAAAGCTTTATTAACAGCAGAAGTAGATGCTTCACTTGGTAATAGAGACCTAATTTTAGTAGGAAGAAAACTCTTAGTTTTTTGGAGATGAGATGGTGAAGGATACAAATCAAAATTACTTTACTGTACCAACTCGAATATAGGGTCAACAATACCTTTAACCCTTTAGCTTCATGTATACCTTGAATCTGTGAGGTTGTGAAACAAAAATGGAAAAGAATTGACCTTGCTTTAGCTTAAAGCTTGAGGCTTTAAATTGCATTTTCTTTCCTAGTTGGTGTGAAGGTGGAGGGAGATGGTAAGGCTATAATGATAATGGGTAAGACATAGAAATGGAGTGGATTCGCCAGAGTCTATAATGAATAAGGGTAGGGACTGCTTCAATCTGAAACTTGAGGCTTTAGAATGCACATTCGATCCCCAATAGAGTCACCAAAAATTGTTGGGTGAATATTTTGTCAATCAACGTATTGATAAACAAAATAGATCTGATCAAGCACAGCAGGAAGATTGGTTGGCCAAATGTGTAGGTTTACCACATCAAAAGGGGACTAATCTCTCCTCTCATCAAGGGGAGGTTCCTTGTAGATATGTAAGAACTATATAATATATACATAAACAGAAAATAACACTCAAGGGTAGGATAAATCATCCATATCTCTTTTTTTAGAGATGATGTACATGAATCAAAGGATAAATCCTAATGAAATGATAGAAGACACTCTTCTTCTTTCATAAGTGTTGTTCAACAGACAAAAGGAATCTTTTTGGTGAAGATAAGTAACTGTAACAAGGTATAGTAACATAGTAGGATGAAATGAGGCGCAAAGTCTCCACCTCAACTACCAAAGAGTGAAATATGAAGAACAATGAGGGCACAAAGTCATCCCAAGGTTCTTTACACATAAACAGAAAATAAACACACATTGAAGACAATTATGATAGCACAAAGTCTAAAAGTAACTAGCTTCAGGACACCTTCTTTGTCACCTCTACTAACTCTACTTATTAAATTGCATAAACAAGAATACATTTAGGAAATAGACATAAGAACAATCTCTTAGAATGATACAAGCTATAACAACACAAAGTCTGAAAGTAACTTGTTTTTTGATTCAAACAAAGAAATATGATGAACAATCTAAGCTCAAAGTCTCAGTAATGCCTTTCAATTTGGGCAGAGTTTTGTTTTTGGTAATTGAGAGAGAGATCCCCTAGAATGATACAAGAGAGTCCAATATATAGCCCTCCAAGAAAGACTTGGGAGTTGTAACACATCATGTTGCATTAAATTCTGTCAAGAAGATATGCTAGTATCGAGCGTATTTGTCCATTTGCTTTTCTCAATGTAGAGAAATGGGTCACGCCATTAAATGTTTGTATCCTCCAATGTCCACCTGGCAGTTTGCTTCTAGAAACATATCTTATGTGTGAATGTTTCTAGTCCTTCTTCATCATTCCTCCTTTTTTGTCTATTGAATCAGGTCCTTGGTTCAATTCGATCCTCTATTCTTTGATCACTTTCTTTTGGTTTCAACAATTGACACATGGCAGGTTCCATTGTGAAATGGGTGAGGACACTTGGCAGCATCTATTTATTTTAGTAGCTTACTGGGGGTCTACCACAATCCTTACTAAATAAAGAAACTAAAGGGAGAAACTATGGGTGTCGACACGTGGCAGCTTCCATCGGGCTTTAGCTTCTCTTTTGAAAGTCTTCGGGACTCATTTTAGATTCATGCAAAAGATGACACGGGGAAATATCCAAAGAGTTTTGAAGATGATGAGTGGCACATTTTGATGCTTTGAAACTATTTCTCAGTAGATGACATGTGTCTGCTTCCACTGCATTTTGATAAGGGACACATGGCAACTTGGCAGGTTTTATGTTTTAGGGGACTTTTTCCTTCAAAAAAAAAGTCTGAAGGAATTCTTTCAGACAATTTTTTTGTGGGAACTTTTTGAAGGAATTCTTTGTATCTGCCTTTGCTCATTCGACCTTTGAATTGGTTTGTTTGTCCTTCGCCTACCCTCTGCAAGGGCTATTTGAGCTCTAAAGTGACCTTTCAAATTTTTGCAATGGTCCACTTTGGTTTCCAAGTGTCCTTCGAAATGGTTGTTTGTCCTTTGATTTTCCCTTAGTTGATTTTCATTGATCTCAATAGGTGACACATGGCAGCATCTGTTGTGAAACAGGCAAGAACATGTGGCAACATCTGCTTAACTTGTAGAGGCTTTGGATGCCTTTTGAGTGTCCCACAGAAGATGACACTTGGTGGCTTCTGCTTTGCTTTAGAAACATTGTAGATATACTTGGGACTCATTTTAGATTCATGCAGATGCAGACATTTTTCACGTTATACTTCTCTTACAAGGGACAGGTGGTAACTTCTACAGCTCTTAGAAACAAAGTAAAATGGGACTCGGTAGATGACACTTGGTAGCATCTGTTGGGCTCTATCAGGCTTTTGTTTCAAGCTTTTCTTGCCTTAGTCAATTTTGCCGTAGAAATTCCCTCCACAAGGGCACTTGTCTCTTCAACTTTTGGGGCACTCCTTTGAACCTACCACTTGAACTAACCAATTGAACCAACTTTGGTTCAACAATTTAACGGTTCATTCTTTCGCTTCTATTTGTTCAATTGACCACTTGAACCAAGCTCTTTGAAATAAACCATGTTGAACTAACTGCTATTGGACCTTTTGAACCTTTGAACCTGTTGAACCTTTGAACTAAAAATGGTTCAAGGTTCAATGGTTCAATGGTGCAAACATTGCATAGAAGCTCGTCGATAGATTTTTTTGGTTGAACCAAGGTGTTGAACCCGTCCTAAAAATAACTAAGTGTTATTCAATGGTTCAATGGTGAAAACATTGCATAGAATCTCGCCGATAGATTTTTTTGGTTGAACCAAGGTGTTGAACCAGTCCTAAAAATAACTAAGTGTTAGAAACTAGTTATTTTTATTGAACTCGCCTGTAGAAGCCTTTGAACCTGATGAACCTGTTAGTCCTTTGACTAAAAAAGCTTGAATAATTCCCAATTTTGAAAGTTTAGAACAATTTTTTGAAATGGGAAGAGAGATAATTTTGTCTTGCAGGACCAAAATAGCTTAAATGTTGTCCCAAAAATGAATGACATTTTTCAGGTACAACAACACCTACCAATAAAATAAGGCCAATATTTTTCCTTCCTGAGAACTTATAAAACCAAATGTTATACAAAATCAAAAGTGGGAAATTGTATCAATGGAGTTTATCATAGGGATTCCCAACTTTGAAGGTAAGGATGAAATTTTTTTGTGCTAAATCAATTAACTAAGTATGCTTATTTCATTATAATGAGAAAAGTAGGAAAAAATGGCCCCAAGAATGGTAAATTATATTTTCAACATGCATTTAAGCTATAAGGTATGTCAAATAAGAATGTTTGTAGTTAGGATTGAATATGTCAATCATTTTTGGAAAAAAAATATTTTGTAATGTAGGGGTTATATTTAACAAGAGCATTACCTACCATACACCAAAAAATGGTGAAACAGAGGTAGTGCAGAGGTAGTGAACAAGTTCATAAAAGGGCATCTTAGAATGTATGCATGGAATAAAAAAATCAAGTGGATGGAATAGTTACATTTAGCTAAGTATTGGTATAACCATGCAGATCACTCAACCATAAAAATGACACCCTTTAGGTCCATATATGTGCACAACCCACCATCACCATTAGATTGGGTAATTCCAGAGGATAAATGTACCATCAATTTAAAAATCATTCGAGGAGATGTCAAACATTTCTTATTTTGAAGGAAAATATGGAAGTAAGTGTTAATATGATGAAACAATAGGAAAATCAACATAGGAAAAAGAAGACATTTGAAATTGAGGACATGGTATTTTTTGGATACAAACATATAAGCAAGCCACATTGAAGAATGTAATAAGGAAAAAAAATTAGTCCAAATATTATGGAGCCATACATGGTGAGAACAAAGGTGGGAGAATTTGCATGTGCAATGTACATACTAAATAATGGAATATTACATGATGTTATCCATGTATCATGTTTTAATAAGAATATAAGAGTTCATATTATATCATAAATATAACTTACAATCATAAATAAATAAGGAAATCTAGTTTCAGAACCAAAGTGCATTATCAAGGAAGAGATCAGGAAGTTGCAAAAGTAGGTTATCTGAATGTTCAAGGTCAAGTAGAGTATATGATGCAACATTAGAGATAGAGGAATTTTTTGGAAAAAATCCAAACTCACCACATTTTGAATTATAAAAATACAAAGTATCATTTTTATGAGAAAAGAGGTGTTCGAATGCAAACATCAACACAATTTTCCATGTTATTGGAAAATGTGACTTAAAATTTAAGGGGATCTTAAGGAGTAAAAGAATTAAAAACCCCCATTCTCATTCATGTGTTTAATTCAGTATTATATTGTGTGTTGGTTATAACTTCCCTTTGTTATGTAATGTTCTTTCCATGCACTGTGCATCCCTTGCATCTATTAAAACCCGTAGAAAAAACACTTGTACATGGGAAGTTCCAAAGAGGTTACCCATATTAGTACTACTCTATCGTGAGCATACTTAACTTTATAATTTTTTACTAGCTTTGATTACAAATCTCTTTAATGGGAGGGTACATTGTGTACCTAGGCACAACATATGTTATAGGATGTTTTCCAATTTTTTGTAAATTTCTTATGAGGTTATGTTATATTTTAGATGTTTATAGTTGTTTTATCTAAATTGGATTAATGTAATAAATACACCTTTAACTAGATATAAACTAATAGAATATAATTGGGCAATGAATTAGTAAAATAAGTAAAAGA